>KB687090.1:34630-69218 GCA_000349165.1 Anopheles christyi
CACCACATTGAAGGGTATTTCCTCCACCGGAACTAACGCGTAACGGCTACCGCTAGTACTACCGCCGCCACCGCCCATCGATTGTTGCTGATGCTGCTGCTGCTGCTGTGTGCCATTCCCACCGATGGGACCGTATCGATCGAGCAGACGCGTATTTACCAACGGTTTCCCTGGCATCGGTGATCCGCCCGCTCTTGTGCGCTGGTCAAACGAAGCGAGACTGTGCTGTCGGTTGACGATCTTCGACGAGATGCGGTTGTACGAGCGCGTTAACTGCTCATTGCGTCGCGCTGTCGTCGAGCTGGTGCTCGTGGCCGCAACAGTCATAAGCGAACCGGCCATTCCAGGCGTCTTGGGAGGTGTGTAAAACTCACTCTGCTGGCAGAACGCCGGATTGGTATAGTTGTGCTGGGACGTCATTGCTGCTAATGTTGGGCAACTGTTCACTGTTTTTAAATCACTTTTCAAATTGCTTTTCTAAAACACAACTGTTCACTTTACAGTAAAATGCGCTCACGAAAACGCTGCACTAGGATCACAGGTTTGGAAGCGTTCCCTAAATACAGTCCAAAACCGAACGCGCATCAACTAGCCGCAACACACATCCTCACTGCGCAACGGTTAGAAGCCTTCTGCGCCGACCCGAACCGGGTGTGGTATGTTCCGTTTGCAACGGTCGCTTTTCGGCAGGGGGGAGAACAAAACACGAAGGCAACAAAGAAAGCAGCGACCCTCTCTTTATCCCGCAGGATCTGCCACCGGTTCATACAGGCGGATACGGGCAAGGGAGGGGATGTGCGGGGACAAAAGTTCGTTAAAAATGTACACTCGCCAATAGCTTATGTACAACCTTTATAGCACCAGTGATCCGTTCCTTCCTTCCTTCCCGCACCATGAGGTTCAGGGCATTAGCACGCGCCACCACCAATGCGCAACGCAAGCGAAGCATGCACAGGACACGAAGGTGGCCAGGGCACGGGCATCGTGTGCAATACGCGCAGTACATTAGGGGAATTGCCTTACGGCGCCCTCTTCTTTCTCTTTTTCTCTGCCCCTTGGCGCTAACCATAAGACCCACAATCATACACATCTGCCCGCACAAATAGCGCGTTCCGTTTTTGTTGTCCCACTCTCTGTTGCTCTCACTTCAGCGCAACCGAAATCGGAAGTGCGCCCGAAGGAAGCGAACCACAGTGCCAGAAACATTAAATGCCCTTGGCCCTACAGCGCGGAGGTTTGCGACAAGAAAGAGAAGCGCAAAGGGCACAATCGGTCCCCTAGTGCGCTCGCTTGCTGTTCTCCGAGCGTATTCGACGAAGGTGAAGCGATACATACATAAGGGAAAAGAAAGGTGGCATATACATGTGTGTGGCGCGTAATGCGTAGGGACGCAAGATCGAATGAAAACAGCTGTTCCTGAGGAACTAGCTCTCTTTCTTGGCGTGTGGTAAGGAGCTGAAATTTGGTGGTGCTGCTGACAGGAGGAGATAAATATAGCACCCCTCCTTTCAAATGTTTCCACAGACGAAAGGACGAAATGTGTATATTATTTTTCTCGAAAAGGAAATGCTTATTAAACCGTGGATAGCAAAGAACGAGACAGAGCGATGTTTCTGTAATCTGGAAATAGCATAAAATTAAATGCCGGCTGTTGAGCTCACATTCCCGAGTGGCACGCGCGAATTCTTTACCGAGTACTGTGTACATAGCAAACTGCCAGAGCGTAACTTAGGCTTTCATGTGTGTGTTTGTGTTCCGTTTCGATAAGACGATCGAACGTTGTCAGTAGTAGTGCAGGAGAAAGGTCCCATAAGGGGGCAGCATACATTTGCGCAACTACCTAGCGATCTATGTAGTTTTGCGCTGCGAATCCTGAGGTCCAGGGACAAACGAATCGATTCTTAACGGGGTTAGCAAACAAGGCATCGAAATACGAAACCCACAACGAAGGTCGAGACGTCGGAAACTTTGTAACACACACTTATGTGCTAGGTTTGGGGCGTAGAGAGCGCTTCTGAATGCAAACAACGCTTCGAAGGAAGTGATTGTATCTGTATATAAGCTATCCTTTATTACACATTGGTTTATTTGAAAGGAAAGATGGTAAAGTAGAATTGATCATGCAGAAATGAGGATATTAATAAGTGCTTTAAATCCCCAAGACAGGATGCAAAAGATACCGACGTACTCATATGTCATGTAAGGAAAATCCCTTTTGAAAGTTTTAAAAATCCCAAATTCTCGTGTCCTAATTCCTCCATCGGCTTTACCATACAGGTCGGGAGTGTAAATTTCTGAATCAACTAAGAGCTTTAACGTTTTCGGCAATGTGGTAAACTTAGTTTTACATTACTCTTAACTTTACACGACCAATAACGCAGCACTACGTAAACAGCATCATAACTCGATGAATAATGCATATGGAATTTTAAATGATAACATGCACCCGCTCTTGCTCGCCGCTTCCACAAAAAGCAACATATCTATTCCCTTTGCCACCTGCTGGAAGCTTACGCTGCCGTCCAAAAGCGATTCAAAGGAAAATTGTTTACAGGTATTATTAACAACCGCAAAATAAATAATGCCTTTATCTTATCTGACCCACCCAAATGCTGGACTATGGTAACGCGTGGTCTTATCAGTGCTAGCTACGCACTCGAACAAGAGATAACAGATAGCACCACCTACGATGGTGAACGAGGTGAAGGAATTAAATATGTGTAAGATAATTAGAAAACTTGGAACATGGATTTCTTCAATAGTTATTTTTCAAATAAACGGTCTATATGTTTTACAACTAATTACATTCAAACCATTACACCTATTAATGGCAGCAATATTTCGTTTTATGTGCCAACATTGGTGGTTTGTTATCAACACAGCGATTCGATCCATCATTTGCAATCAACTGCGACACATTGTGAACTGCACAGTTGGCGGGGTCTAGCTTTTAATTGACAATTACCCTTTTTGCACCATTACAAGCCAACAATTGCACCTTTTCACAATGTACTACAACTACACTTGAGGTTAAACAAATGCATCTCGCATTTTTCAGACAGTAAAGCAATCATTCTTTGACCTGTCCCTATCTTGGGTCCAGATAAAACTCGGAAAGTGGTAATGTGAGAAAGATGTGTACGACTTACCTGTATGATTTTATCTTGCAAACAGGCCACCGCTATTTCGCTGCTAGACGATTGTTTGTCCCAGTCGGGCGTTACGCATGGCGTTCCTTCAGCATCCATATTCTGTAAAAGCCGTAGCAGAAAGCAACGGGAGGTTGATCGACGTTAGTGGTGTTCATGTTTTACGAACCAATTAAAAAGCAAATCATTCTCTACTCTACACTCACATTCGGAAGCGCGATCGATGCCGGTGCGGAACTGTGCAACCGTTGCGTGTTGCGTACGAGCTGCTGCTTTTCCGAGTCAGACAGCGGTGACTGGACGACGGTTTTCAACCGATCCCGGAGGGATTCGTTCTCGTTCAGCAGCCGGTGCAGCTCGCCGTTGCTCTGTTCGTGTGATGCCTGGCAAAATAAAGCAAACAAAAACCGAAATGAAACGAAATACTGATGCACTCGGTCGGCGGGCCCGGAGACATGGACACCGAAAGTAAAGCTGGAACAGCACCGCAGTACCTTGAGCTTCACGACTTCGTCACGCAACAGCAGCAACTCCTCCTGGCAGCTCGTCATCTCGTGTACCTTTCGCTCGAGCTGACGGTTTTCTGACTGCAGCCTCTCCAGATGCGACTGCAGCTCGGCCGCCCGACTTTTGCCGGGTGAGGTCTGCTGCTGTTGCTCCTTCCGACCGACGGCGGCTGCCTTTTCCGGTCCCACAAAGCTGATCGCGGTCAGCTGTTCCATGCTCGAGCTCAACCCGTTCCCGATGTCCACACCGCGCTCGTTCAACCGTGCCCCATCTTCGCCACCGACCGCCATCGATGACCCACTTCCGGGGGGGAATTTGTTCAAATGATTGGTCGACACGGTTGCCATTTGCGCCATCTGTGCCGATGCAGTTCGACTGTGCTGGTGTTGGTTGCTATGGGGATGCTGGTGTTGGGTGTGTAAATGCGGCTGCTGATGCTGATGATGGTGCAGGTGGTGATGGTGATGGTGAGACGAGTGGTCCAGCTTTTCCTTCGACCCGTTGAAACGCTGCTGCTGTTGCTGCTGTCCGGTACTACGGGATGATTGCGCCGGTTTCGAAGCGGCCGGAAACTCTAGGCTCGAGGCGGAGGCGGCACTCTTTAGCAGACCACCACCACCATTTACAGATAGGCCACCAGTGAGACCTCCTCCGGGTACGTTGCCACCTTCCGCATGGCCCGACCCGGTCGCACTCACGGAGGATACGGACGGTTGGGACTGATGTTTCGGTCCCGATGGACCTTGGCCTCTACGGAACAATGATTTAAGTTTGATCATAGTTTATCCTCTCACGTCGTCTGTCTCTCGCTGCTTGCGAGCTTTTGTTTTGGCACTTTTACGACACAAAAGTGGGATATCCGCGAAAGTATACACTACCAACCCCGCTGACACGTGGACACGCACGCATACAACGATGCAGGATACTCTAAGGGCACTGTTTCGTTTTCTATCTTCCTTTCCACTACGTTTACATGATGAAATTATCACTTTTTTCAACCTTTTCCTATTTTGTTCACACAAGGTGCATCATTTCGTTAAATGCTTTTAGAGCATTTTCAGTATCTGCCATAGTCCAGTACCTTCATACGTTACTTCTCACTTTCAATGGGAAATCAAAACGAACAATAGGTTAATCGATGGTCGCCCCTAAATCAGCAATCAGAAAACTTTGCTTCGATTAACCCCTATTGATCAATTAACCAAATGACCTGGACTGGGTCGATTTATAGGGAGACTTCTTGTCTCCAGTCAAATTAAACTTTTGATAAGACAAATCTTCATATTCATTATTGTCCAAATCAAATAAGAATTAAATGCTCTGATTTTTGTCGAGTGCCCTATCTGACAAATGTGTACGATCAATGTTAATGTGAAGATGAAATTTAAAAAAAAACAGGCATGTTTCTCTCTCATTACAAAGGTTTCCTTTTGTTGACAACGGGATTAAATGAACGATAACATGAAAAAAAGAAGAAAAAAAACACTCCGTGAGAATTCGAAACAGCAAACCCAATGATGAAATCTCCGTATGCTTATGTACGATTCGTTTATTCGCTTTCCTCTTCCACTGCAGCTTGGTGCACAGCACATGGCCTTTGGCTGCGTGCGTCAATTGCAATCATACACTGGCAACTTCTGTCCCCACACTTATTCACTTGCTACGCTGCTCAAAGAAAAACGGGAGGCAATTTGATACGCCGCTTGCCCCTTCCTGCGGAACCAACACAACTTCCATGCCTCCTGGGAAGAACACTTATATGAGCTTCGGGGTCGTGGTGGGAGGTGCGATATCCAAACGATCGTCAACCAAAACTGGTGTACTGCTCGCACAGCAGTGCCTCAAAATGCGTGGAAAAGTAAAGCCATGTTTAACCTCTCATCTCATCTCGCACCATAGCGGAGTGGCCGGGCGTGTGAAGGAGGCACGCGTGAACCATGAACAACAATTTTTATGTGTAAAGTGTCTGTCGTCTCCGGAAAAGGGAATTCAAACAGCGGAGAAACATTTGCACCGATCACGGGTGCACACGTTCGGTTTGGCTGTGCAGTGCAACTGCAACACTGCATCATGCGACAGTTCGTACGTAGGGGATCAATTAATCTTATCGTCGTTCCAAGGTCAGGTTCAGTTTCCTTAAACAACTTGACCGTGCACGTAAACGACCGCAGCGGCCCCACACGAGACAGGCCCGTCGCCGTCTCTTCAGACGAATTCAATCAACACAAATAGACAACAAAAATCACCCATGCGTTTTATACAGGTGGTTTTTCTCCCTCCTCACTGCTTTATTCTTTTCAGCTCCATTCCGTGCAGCGAAATGTGGTGTGGCTCATTAATTGCCGCACCATCGACCAACGAAAGTTCCACCGTGTGTGTCTGTGTGGGAGAGCAAGCATTGGTGGTGGGGGAGGGTGGAAAGTGTAAAAATTGTCGCCAACCATGTGCGGGAGGATTATTAATGCATTACTTTTGTTTTCAATCGTTTCAAGCTGATCGTTGGCGTACGTGCGTGATGCACTTCCTGCTGTGTACATGCTTTGTTGTTTTATACCCGGTAGCAAGGGGATAACTAAAACGATAATGTAGAGTATTAATTAAACCTTTTTGATTAACAGACCAACTGAACGATGTAATTGGCCTGTTAATGTTGACGAAAAAGCTTTACAGTTGGCAACCAATTGCAGTCAAACGGGTAATACTTTTTTTTCTTCACATAAACAAGAGAAGAAGAGGAACTTCTAAGACAACCAAATCCAACTCATTTGCGCCCTGGGATTTACGATATCACCTTTAGAGCGACGTGATGTTCAAGTTGTCCATGATGCACAGCAAGCTGAGATTTGCAATTCAATTCCCCCACAACGGGCAAGCCACAACACACATTCCTGGGTGTCATTACTACACAAGTAGTAGTAGTAGAAGCGGTGGTAGTACATGAGCTAAGGGCTAATTTCCGATGATCTTGTGCTGTACGCCGGCAAGTGTTGCTGTTGTTGTTAGAGAGCGCAACGACGCGAACAGCATGCCTAATCGGTGTAAATTGTAACGGCTCGCCGAACGCAACTCCGGCCACATGACGAACGGCCTTCTGTTCACCGAAGGGGAACATGCTGCTGTTTACAAACAAAACTAGTTCAACCGGAGATTAAGCTTTGGGGCGGGAATATTTTTGCCACCTTAGCCCTCTACAAGGACGATTGATCTGGGGACCATTTTTTGTATCCCAGTAGGCATTCCACCATCCTTAGTTTACTGGCATCGAAGATATACCACAAATCAAGCAGGCAGGCTTGGTGTATCTCAGGGGAGCCACACAATTTTGCTCGACTGGCCAATTGAAAACCATTCAAAAAGAACCCCATAGAAGATGCACGAATAAGAGAAAGAGAAGGAGAGAGAGAATGAGAGAGAGAGAGAGAGAGAGAAGGAAAGAGTAGATAGAGAGAGAAAAAGAGAGGAGAGAAAGAAAAGGACCGTTCCGATCGCCGGGCGCCACACGGGATGGTTCCCGCGAGCGTGCACACGATTGTTTGATGCCAACTTGCAGCTCTTGGTTCTCAAAGAGAAAGCAGCCCAGAAACATACATACGGTAAATAATGATGAGCCAGCCAAGCCAGCCACACGGCACTACCTCACACCATCAATTAAAAGCTGGGCACAAGGGATGCAAGCTGAGGTTTAGTTCCGAAAAACTGCTGATGGAAGAGACTTTCCCAGCCACAATACGTGGTGAGAGGACAACAAAACGTCGTCCCGGCGACAGAAACGCGTCACAGGAAGAATTATGGGTTTTCTTCGCTTGGAAGAAAGTTGTTCCGGGAGGAATCTTTCCCAAGAGCAAACACACAAACACACACACACACTGGAGAAGGGTCTTGTTACGCTGAAAAGGGCAATTGACATTTGCAGCTTCCCCGATCTCGCGTTCAAAAAACGATTGGTTGTTTTTTTTTGCTTCCACAGATCTAGTTATAAACCTGCTCCCCACCAAACAAGAACAAGAGCAAAACACGATCTTCTTCCCCAGCGAGAGGCTTTTCTTCACGCAATATCGCTTCGGTGGCACAGGGTAATCTCTGCTCCTTAAGATCTACACACACGCACACAAAAACATCAAACAACAGGCCACACATTTCGATTCGTGTTTGTTTGTGGCAAAATTACGCACACAATATCTCACGCCATGGTATAATTGCAATTCCACAACACTTTTCCACCTCACTTAGCACTTGGCTTTTTGGTGGCGTCTTTTCAACGCAACACACACAGGGAGGGGTTGGGGGGCTGGTTTGAGGTGAATGAAGAAAACATAAACTATCCGAAAATGCACCACACAATCACCGCTCAGGGTTTGCTTTTCGTGCTTTCTTCGAGAGCACAGGCAAACTAAGGCACGTACGCACGGACGACCATCCGAATGGTAAGTCTTCGCGTAAAAACTAGGTTACGCGACGAACAGCACTTCTTACTTTAGTCGTACGCACTAAGTCAGATGGGGTTTCCGCGCAAGATAAACTACAACGACCAAACCGCGACGACGACGACAACCACCACGGCAGCGGGTAGCGATTTTCTTCTCAAAAGCAACAAACCCAACCGGTTCGAATGCGATGCAACCACACAACTGTCAAACGACCTGCGCGCACGAACCGGTTATATTTAAGCACGCTGTCAAACTGCGGCGAGATCGTTGCGCGCCCTGATCGTATCAACGACTGAAATGGGTCGGTGTGGAAAACAATACCGAAAGGCTCGCTCTCCCTGCTGTGGAGTATGGAATGCTACTTATCTTCGTCGTAGGGATTATCTAGATATTTCACCTTGCGTAATTGTTTTTTTTTTTTACTCCCTAATGCTAATGACTATTTGCATGCTCTTCACTGTAGTGTGAGTTGGTAGAAGATTACTAGCGGTCCCATTCTTTGCGTTGTTTTCTACCCTTTTATGGCAACATTTATATGGTTTTCCATGCACTACCCTAAAGTGTCCCAGCGTACAGTTTTAAACTAATTACAAATGACTCGTGTACAGTTGCATCACAATGATAATCCACATCGTGCGCTGTCAGTGTCTTAGCAATTCCATCCTTAATCCATTTGCCAAACGAAAGTAAAACCGGATTGCTCCAGTTTACGTTGAAGGCCATCCTAATTTCGTAACTAAATTTGCCACCTTTTTGTACCGCAAATAGCAGTTACGTTGGCGGTTGAGCAAAAAGTATCGGTACACGCATCGATCGATTCTTGGATATCCCACTTCAAGCGTAAGCACTAATATCTAACACTCCAGTTTTGCTTACCTTTGTCTACCGAACCCACCAAGCAGTGGTTTTCGTTTAATTGATGATCGATCGGCAGCAACGGCAGGTTCTGCTGTTGGTTGCTGCTGTTGTTTCTTTAACGTACGCAGAAGCGATCGCTCGCTCTGATCCACCGGTGCGGGAGGAGCTTTTCTTACCACTACAATATCCTTCTTTGAATAACTAGTCGACGTCGAAGGAACGGATGAGCTGGCACGGCTCGATGATGTCTTAGATGCCACCGAACGACCCGAGGCCGAAGAAGGAGCACCGCCGGACAACGTTATCGGACGGGAGAATTGCCGCGAACTTCCCGCTGTCTTTCCAGTGAGAATCTGTCGGTCGATTTCCGATAGCACCGATCGGTCCGATGGCGCACGCCTTATGTTCACCAGGGGTACCGCCGCATTCAGCTGCGCCGAGGTTATCGAGGAGTTTCTAGCGATATTTATCTGATTCAATCGCTTTTTATTGATTTTTGCTGTCCGATTACCAACGCCTTTAGATGATGCGGCCTGCCAAAAAAGGAACGGAAAAGGTGCAGGCGTGTAATAAGTGCATAATAGCATTACAACTATTCCACCACCATGGCGAGTCATTCGTTCGTACACGTTTCCCCTAACGGTTGGGTAAGTTTGTTCGCTTGCTGTGTGCTATCTATTTGTTACATCGATAGAGCACCATGCGATAAAGAAAAAGGTCACACAGGCACAGTTTGCCACGACATTACACGACGACGACTGGGCCACATACCATGGATTTGGAGGACGACGATCCTCCTTTCAGAAAGCGATTACTTTTGATCTCCTTAGGCTGCGGCTCTAACGGTGGTACGGTGGATTGTGTTGATTCCGGGACTGACTCAAATGTGTAATCATCGTGCTGCCAGGAGAAAACGTTTCGAATCTTTTGCCGTAGTTTACTCATTTTTGGAAAGGATTGTTTCACCACACGTCGTATACTTCGGGCGGTCAACTGTCTACTGTCGGGGCGGCCTTCTTGGTCCACTCGCGAGCCATAGCGAAGCTGATAAGATTTCAGATATTCCTGTGCTACTTCTTTTTTTTTTTCTTGCATTCATGTATGAACTGAACGCTGGAAATAACCAAAGCCGTGACGACACGGGTCGTTGACGACAAAATTGTGATAAGGGTGTGATTGCCTAGCGAAATGAATCACACAATAAACTAGATAAATGATTTAGCTTTACAAACAAACCGATTATAAAACAAGCAATTCATTTTTCCAAACAAGTAATGTTTTTTAAATATAATTTTAAATGTTATTGCTCAGTGATGTAGAATTAAAAATAAATAAACACGTTATTTGCATTTTTTATGAATACCGGCAACGAATGTCATTTGGTTTGCGGCGATTGAAATTGTTTGTAAACAAACTTACGTACTTACTTACCGGGGTCAAATTCGGTTCACTTCGGTTTTTAGATAATTTTTATCAAATTTTCCTGTTTGCCACCCCCACCTGCTTACAAGCAGCTTCTTGAATCGTCCATTTTTAATACACACAAATTGTACAAAACATTGGATCAATAATTGAACCGGTCGCTAGCTACCATATGATTGATTATCGATCCGTTTTTTTGTTGTTGTCGCAATGCGCAACGAAAAGCCGGCTAGGAAATGGACACACTCAAGCGGATAAAACTCACAGAAACACAGAAATATTTAATACGAACAAATAGTTTACATTTCCTTAACGTTGTTCAGTAAACAGTTGTATAAATCAAAGCACAAAAAACAAGGAGAACGCCACACACAAATTTCTCGGGTTTGTTGTTTTGCACCGAAACGAATGCACACAAATGGCGAACGAGCGTTGACAGCAAATGCCGTTAGCGCATGACAGTTGACGGTATAGTCTTTTTCAATAACATATCGTGTTGTCTTGCGTGTTTGTTGATTTCTGTTTTGGCGCCGGTTCCACGAATATTCCCGTGCTTTTGCAGTGCACTTTTTTGTGCAGTTGGTGTGTTCGGTCGATCGTAGTGAATTTCAGTAAAAACATATATTTTTATAATCGAAATGAGTTCTGATTGGCGTGCCAACCATTCCGACGAAGAGGAGGATGAACTGGACGATGCTTTTGCCGGCCGATCGGGGCTTATATTGGCGGTGGACTGTGCCAGCTACATGTTCGAACGGGAGGGCGACTCAGACTCGCAGTTCGTTGAAGGTCTCCACATTATCGAAGCGATGATGCGCAACAAAGTGGTTACAAATGAAACGGATTTGGTAAGGTCATAATTTAGCATAACAGACGAAAATGTAGAGTAACCAGTGCACTTGCCTTTCAGGTTGGAGTAGTTTTCTTCAATACCAAAAATAATCCCGCACCAGAAACTGAGGAGGAGCTGCAACCGGGGTTGGTTGCACCGCGACAATCTGCAATATATCTCCCGCTCAGCCCCACCTCAGTGGAAATGATTCGCAAGATACGCGGAATGCGTGAATCGGACGATTTTTTTGCCTTCGACTCGAAGTACGGCCACTCGCAGGGCACCAGTGTGTCGAATGTGCTGTGGCTCTGCTCGCGAATGTTTTCGCACTGTGGTTACAAGCTAGGACAGTCGACTATCGTGCTATTTACGAGCAATGATGAACCGCACGATAGTAGCAGTAACGAGTACCAGCAGGCACTGGTGAAGGCGAGAGATTTACAGCAGAAGGAAATCTTTGTCGAGTTGGTACCAATGAGCAGTAGCTTTGATTGTAACAAATTTTACAAAGAATTTCTGTGCACCGTGCTGGAGGAGGATATGGGCGAGTTCGAGTGTCCGGTGTATGAACAATCAAAGGAACGGCTGCTTCATAGATTGTTTGTACGAAGCTATAAAAAACGATCGATTGCTGGGCTTAAGTGGCACCTTTCGGACGATGTATCACTGGCGGTGAATGTATATTCATTAAGAAGGTAAGATAGATGTTCAGTATGACACAATTTAAAATTAAAATACCTCTTAAAACATTTTAGGAGACCGCGTTATCCCAAAAAAGTAAGATTGCTAAGAACAACCAACGAAGTGATCGTATCAAAAAGGGTACATATGACTAGTACCATTTCTGAGGAGCACGAGGAGGAAGATACAAAAGTTATTCTGCCCGGCGAACAAAGGTATCACCACCAAACATGAAGCTAGTTTGGTTTGTATGAAAAAAAAACTCACTGGACATTTCCGCTTTTTTGTCAGAAAATCGATCACGATCGGTGGCGAGAAGGTATCATTCAAGCCGGAGGAATTGGCGCTAATGAAACAGTTGTTACCGCCAGGAATACGGCTGCTGGGATTTAAACCTGCATCGGCAATAAAGATGACCAATCATCTTCGTAGCAGCTTGTTCCTGTATCCAAATGAAAACTACATTAATGGCTCAACAACACTGTATCGTGCACTGTACGAAAAGTGTCTCGAAAAGAATCAAGTTGCCTTCTGCATATTAACTATGAGACGAAAGCAACCATCGAAGTCAGTATAGTAAAAACATTAAGGCCATCTATAAACAAGAAATTAGACCGAAATTCGTTATTCCATTTCGCACAGATTGGTAGCACTGGTACCACAAACGGAGTTAGCACATGATCCTCTGGGTGAAGCGGATCGACATTGTGGTTTCCGCGTGGAGTTCATTCCTTACGCGGGTAAGCTAGAAGGTGTCTCTTATCCTTACTTTGTTTCAATTTTATCCCTCTTCTTTAGGAGATATCCGTAAATTACCCTTCCTCGAGGAAGCCACTGCTCCGGAAACGACGGACGAACAGACCGACCTGTTTAAAAAAATGATTAAGAAGGTGAAGTTCAAATTTCATCCCTCCCACTTCGACGATCCTTCGTCACAGAATCTGTTCATCAACATCGAGTCGCTGGTGTTTGATGTGGAAGATGCCGAGCTGTTCGATTCTACTCGACCCGATTGCGAAAGGATCGATTCAAAGTTGGATCCAATTTTAACTGACATGGAGCGCATGTTTGGCGAGGTACGAGTATGAGGATGGAATTTATTGTTGCAATGAATGACTTAAATATCAACCATCCTTTTTAGGATATCGAGGAAGCCCCAAAACGTCGTCGAAATGCGGGAGATAATGACGGCGAACCCAGATCGAAAGGACCACGGGTTGCACCAGCCAATGATGAAGAGTTAGTAAGCCTGGTGAAACAAGGCAATGTAAGTAAAGTTTTGCTGAACTATCTCTGTATAACAAAATGTACATGTACTTGAACCCGCTGTTCTGTCCTCTGTAGGTTGGGAGTTTAACCATATCCGTGCTTAAGGACTATCTGCAGCGGCAAGGCGTGCGAGGAATTTCGCAACTAACCAAATCAGGCCTAGTAGATAAGATTTTAGCAACGCAAGCAGATTAAACGAAATAGCTATTTGTGGATTATGGTAAAATAATTATTCAGAAATGAATTGTATTGAATGTTTCCATTGCTCTTTACACCTATTGTCATTCACATTCTCTCGCAGTAATCTTACGTATCGTAACGTATGGCACCATCGATCGGCCATTCGGTTCATTCTTTCGAGCAGTTTACATATACCGGCCAACTAACTTCTACCATTTCAGATGTAGCAGCAGGGATCGTAAAATGGTTACTTTTGATCGTTTTTCTCGTGTAACCAGGGCCGAAAGATGGGCAGCGTGGATGGGTAGTGTGTTTCCGGCTTGTAGATAGTTTCCGCCCACTCGTTCGTGTCGTCACCGTCAGCCGTCTTGAACGGGTACGTACCGAGCGTGATCGGTAGCTGTAGTTTGATCTGTTTTTCCAACGATTTTGGTTCTATTAAGAACTGAGAAAAAAGGCAAAACGAGTTTTAATCTGGACGATATGAGTTGTAAATAAGTCATCCCCCACTTACACAAACGTCGTACTGGATCCGTATTAGATGACAGCCACGCAGATTTGTCGGTGGCAGCGGTGGCACGTAGAGGGACTCATTCTGCCATTCGTCCCTATGACCGGCCCGTATCTTTCCCCGGGCTATCACTGCCAGCTCTCGTTTTTCCGTCTGCACAACCTTATCGCGTGCGAAATACTGTATCGTCTGTAAGAAAAAGATTCGTTAGTGATAGATTCCTGTGGTACAGGCACAGATCGTGCCTCCGTTTTTTCTTGCACATCTACCTCTGTAAGAGCAGCTTTCGTAGATTTGATCGTGACACTGCTAGCGTTGGTTACCGTCGCCGTTATCATGATCGACTCGCCTGGCACGTAGCCACCCCGATCGAGAATGATTTTGCACTTGACGATACCACCACCAACGCATGCCATTCCGAGATTATGTTCGATGTTGCATTTAAAAGGGTCCTAAAATGGAGGAATGTTTTGTAATATGGCTTGCACGGCGAGTGTTTCAAGTGCTGGACGGGTTCCTCGCTTACCGCCAGATAAGGTTGCTCAAGGTTCAAATCGATCGGATTCATCACGATGAACACCTGGTGGTTCTTGTGTATCAGCCCAGACGGTTCACGCAGGCCGGCCTTGCAGAAGTACTGCACCCAACCGTACCGCCCGAGAAAGGTCGATGGCAGATCGACCGGCAGGCCGAGCTTGAACGGGAAGCTGTGTATTCCGGGCGACAGGATGGTGGGACCTTGGTTGTCGGAATCGCCCAACAGGCGCATTCGGAAATCGATATAATTTTCCTTGTCGTACGATCGCTCGTGGCGCGTCGAACGCACACGTACGACACACTCGCCAACGACATGAAAATGAAGTCCTGTGTAAAGAAAGCAACATTCATCAACGATTGTGCGCGTACATACAAAAGTTACATAATATCTGTACTACGCTAGTGACTTATAATCGGCTATCCCTTTTTTTAATGTTTGTTTGCTTTTGCTTCGTCCATTCTTTGACCTTAATTATGATGTCATCCTCGCAAACGCCGTTGCCCGTTTTAAAGCGTGAGTCTCTCGTTTATGATTGAGATAATGTGTTTTTGAAACGAGAAAAATAACCGAAGGCTGCACGCGTGCTCAAATCCGGATGTATTTTATGATTACTTTTTTTTTCTTTTAATGACTAATAGAAATGATAAAAGCAATAATTTATATACAAATAGCCATCTTTTAAGGGACACTGAAATGATAGAAACATGATTTACGGGATGAATGAATTGAGCTGCGTGAGTAGCGTTAATCGTTTAAAGTAAACCAACTACGTCACATTCGTCACCCCTCGTACTAGAGTTGAATAAAACAAAACTGGAAACGCACACCATCAGCCAACATCGGCGACGACGAGGGCCCAATGACTGAAGGCGCAGCACATAATATTACACAAGCACAAGCACGACGGTGGACCCGCAAAGGACGGACGCAGAATATGGCTGGAAGAAGATGATTGTGTCGCGGCCTCGTAGGTTGAAGGTTAGCGCAGCGACATACTATTGAATGCGGCCGCACAAGCGCAACCATTGTGACGTTGCGACATTACATTGACATCGGAAATGGCTCACTCACCCAGCACCGGTGTGTCGTCCTGCAGCTCTAGCAACACCCGCCCGGACAGGAACTGGCCCGGAAAGTACAGCAGCGACGTGTTGTCGAAGAGGATGAGAAATTTCAACAACTTCCGTGGCATCTTGTCGAATCGTCTGCAGCGAACCCTTGCAACTGGGGGGTAACGTCGTGATGTGTACTTTCAGCACCGCCCAACCGTGGTGTCATTGAGCGGAGACGATACACTGGTTGTACGATGGTAGTGATGTGTTGTTGATGTGCACACATTCACCGTTCGACACAGATGCTCAAACGCCCCGAGAGCCCCGAGAGGCTGGCTAAATCGCTACGGCCCCTTTTTTATTGGGGGTAAAATTACTAACTGCTAACGGTTCCCTAATTCCAAAATTCCATTGCACTACATGCGAAAACGACTAAATATCACAGTTTCGGGATGCCTTGTGTTAGTCACACTCTGCACAACACTAATTGCTCATCGATCGCTTATGCTACACGCGATCCACAGACACACAGACAGAGTGCAAACGTTCTTTCCTACGTACCACACGATATAACTGTGCGATCATAACTTCCTTCTGTTGGGCCCTCCGTAAGTACCAGCCTAACCCGACCGAATGAACATACAACTGCCCCGTACCCATTGCTAAGGTATCGCGCACCCCCTAAGGTGTGGTAGTGTTTGTAGCGTTTCAGCTTGTTTCCACCCTTGTTGGTATGGTTATGTTGGTGTTAGTGCAGACGAAATGATGTAAACCTTCAACAACGTCATCCCCCACCGGATAGCTGCTCCAACAACACAACCACCATCACCTAGCTGGTTTTTGAAGAGCTTGGGGGATGAGGGAGGAAATGTATACTTTATGCTTTATGTTTACGGTTTTTATACCTCGGTCTCTTTCTTTCGTGCCGTTCTTTAAGGGACAGTGCTTGGACAAACTGCTCACTCCAATAGTGAGGAACACTGTGTCGCGTTTTGTTGGTGCGTTTACTCACCTAATAGATGGGTTCACCATAATGTTAGAGTCGCCGTTTTGGGAGTTTTTTAAAAGGCTCGTCGCTTGTCAGCTTTACTGAAGTCTTGTGTGCGTACCATGAATGAATGCGGAGTAATTAATGACGGGGGATGGTTGCAATCGTAAAAGGGATGAAATTACATGTTGTTTGCGCTTTTTTTCTATTGAAAGCATTGAAAAACAAAATATAAAACATTTTTGTTAACTAACCACGATCTGTATGGAAACAGAACATGAGTAAAAGCTAAAGAAGAAATTTCTTTCTAAGGTTCGTGGCTTGTTGACAGTTGAAGTTTCTTGTGTTCATGGAATTGGTTCGAGGCCATCGTCAGCGGTTCACTCGGTAAATAGAGCATGATTTAAATAAAAAACAAGTTTTTCCTCCGCTCGTTAATTGAAAGATGGTAAAAGTAAAAGCTATTTTATTTGTTTATCACATGTTGTAATGCGCGAGAAAAAAAAAACCATTGCAAATGACACGTTCGTCAATTTTGTTTCACAATGCAGCTTTTTGAAAGTTTATAAGTAAGAGTAAATTCTGCTGGATGTCAAGAAGTATTGTTCGAAGAGTAGAAAAATGAACGTCGTGCGCGTTATTTTAATTTGGTTCGTGTTTCTATCTATTACTTGCGCTGGTCCAGCTTCCGTGATAAGAACCTTTGGCAGACGGAAAGGCTCACCAGGAACAATACCAATAAAAATTAAACGACAAACGGACGATCTTCATCGAAGATTGATAGGAATCGATCCGTCTCATTACGGGTATGCATGGAATGTATTAGGCAATACATTGGTTTTTCTGATCCTTTTCTATGCTACTTCTAGCGAACAGTTCTCTGCTGAAGAGCACAGTGACGAATCGATGTTACATTTGCGGAAAAAGGCATCAATTGCAGAAGTTTTTCGGCACCGGTTGATGGCATGCGGTTTGATAACGACCAAATCTCCCGAGCGTTGGAGAGATCGTTTGATTGCCGAACTGGACGAAATAGTAACGGAGATAGAGCGTCGGTGTGCCCTTTGCAAAACGCTATACGATGAACCGTGTCGTTACGATGTGCTTAGAAGTTTGATCGATCCATGTCCGGCTTGTTGTCGGCGAAAAAAACACAAAACGCGTCTTCTGAACACTCTTCAAAAAGTGTTGGAAAAATCGCTCGACAGTGAGAACGTGCCAAGTGAAAGCAGTGCAGGGTTTGAGGAGGAAAATGAAGGTCATGATTCAAACATTTGGCCCGTTACGGAAATACCGAAAATAAGAAAGACAAGAAGTACCACCGAAACACCCATGCCGCTAACGACACAATCGAGTGTGAGTCGTCGTGAGGATGCTAGTGCTGTAAAAACTGCTGTACAAAACCACAAGCTAAAACCATCCTGGTGGTCAAATCGTCCTACTTTACCGAAAGGTTCACACCCCACGGAGAAAACTACATCGAGTGTAAAGGAAGAAAACTTTGCCATGCACGACGGAGAACGAGAATCATCAGCAGTGCACGTTATCAATGGACAGCCGGTCGATAATGTGTACGATTTTTTGCAGCAGTACATGAACCTCGTGTATGGTGGGCAACCGGGCAACGAACAAAGGAAGCAGTTTTTTCTTGACCAGTTGTGCCGGAACGCAACCAATGGAAGGATCGTGCTGCAGTGCAACGATGTTGTCGGGCAGCGAAAAACGCGATTTGTCACCGAAACCGAAGCAGCAGAAAAAGTACCAGCTTGGAATGCTAGTGAAGATTCCGACGCCTCAAGTAACGTTCAAAAGTCGTTACTTTTTACTACCCCATCCTTGAATGGTAATTAAACAAAGGTAATGGTAATGGCAAACGGGCATTACAATTTTTCGTGTATTTCAGTTCTTAAACCCAAAGTGATTGGTTGCCAGTCATGCTGGACACTTGGTAGGAAAAGGCCTCAATGGGATGGACACTAGAAATGAATCCGATGAGTAACGTGGATTTTCGACTGACATGGATAGAATAATGGTTAAATTTATTTGAAAAAATCTTTAATAAAATCATTGTGTTAGAAACTCAACAGTATTTAAAATCAGTAAAGAACGTGTACGCCTTTAATTACAACGGAAATGTAATCTCGCATGCATTTTTCTAATTTTTCCGTAGCTTAATCGATTCCCAATACACAAACCTCAATTTCAACCATTTACGACTAAAATCATCACCAGTGTAAACGATGCATCAGCGCTCATCGTTCGAGGATTAAACATGCACCTGTTTATATCACATCATAAGACACAAATATTGCTTTATTTGTAATAAAAATAGTGAACACAAAACAAAGTTTCTTTATTGTTCCAATTATTCCAAATTACTCATGTTCATGTCCGTTTCTGGAACGGATCGCATTTCACCGCGGCTGAATATTGACGTTCGTGTAGCAGCTGCTACAGAGCTGTCAAAAACGGCCGATGCAAAACCGGCGCGTTGAAAAGCGTGAAGATAACGTGAGAAGCGTCGGCATAACTTTGTGTAAATTGTGAAGTTAGAAGATAAATTTACGCCGGATTCGAAAACATACAGTACAGAAAAGCAGAACAGCATGTCGTCCGATATCAGTCTAGAGCTGGTTAATGTTTTGCCGTATACGCGTGATCAAAGCACCTCCGCCGATGGCTCGGACACGGAAGGTTTGTGTGTGTTTGGGATGGTGCATCATTCCTGTACGCAAACATTGCTCAATATTCAAGATTTATTACACTTTGGTTGCAGAAAAATGTGGAATATTGGAAAGGAGTTCTATCGCCTGGTATGCGCGCGGATCCGTGCTGGAAGTGTTTAACACCAACTCCAACTTTAAGGTTATTTCACACAATTTCCATCCATTCACAAGGTGAGCGTTTTATTAGCGGGCTGCGATGGTAGTGGGATGATTTCATCAACGGGATACATACTTTTAGCAAATCCAAACCATGCACGGTAGAATGCGTGGAAGAAGTGGATGCTCCGGGATGTAAGCTACTTGCCGTTGGACTACGGCTAGGCATCGAACAATCACAGATAGTGTTTCTCTCCGTACGTGGAGGGCGTGAAGTGGGACGCATCGATGTACAGGAGGATGTGAAGCTGTTGCGCTACGTAGATCCCAATTCGTGTTCTAACGGGCTGCTGAGCAAATACCAGGGATGCATAGCAGTCGGAACGGAGGATGGAAAAGTCATCCTAGTGGATACGTGCTTCAAGCAAATAAAAACTGGTAAGCCCATCCATCAAGCTCTCTTTAGCTGTGTTTTATCTCAACTTTCTTAGTAGGATTCGGTATGGAAGTGGCAATGAACGAACCCGGCAAGAGACAGTGCCACATTGAATTTTCTCGCGGAGACTTGAAGCACCTAATACAAAATCAGGAGAAGATTCAGGAACGTGGGCTGTACTTTGGATTGCAATTGAGCCACAAGGAGGAGGCTTCGGTTGAGTACATTCTGGACATTGTCCCGCTGAAGGTGATCTGTATCGGATTCGCTGACGGTACCGTGCTTCTTTGGGATTTGGTCGATCATTCTATAATGCATCGCATATCGCCTCCGACGGACGATTGCGCCGTAGTCGCACTAAACTACGTAGAACCCAGCGATGATCCGAAGGCTTGTCTGTATCTGTGGATTTTTTATGCGCACGCCGAGGGTGCGTTTGCATTTCTGCACATGATCATGTGCGAGGAAAAGTACAGCCAGCAGGGAACGTTTGTGTACGATCAGTTTCTCTCCTGCTCGTCGCGGCTCACTCTCACCAGCTTCGATCCGGGCAGTGTTCCGCTGAACGTTCAAACGGTAACCAAGAAGGTGTCCCAGGAGGACGAACCAATCACGTTGAGCGTGTTGAGTTGGTTGGGCTCGAACGGCATGACGACGGTGCTGGTGTTTGATCTCAACCAGTGGTACAAGGCGGAGATGCCGTACGAATGCGATTGGCAGCAGGAGCTAACTCATACGGTCGTGTTTCAGCTAAAGGAAGGCAGCTTTCATGCCCGCCTAACCGAGCGATCGTTGGTGCTGTTCCGGTCTATTCAGCGCCCGGAAGAACATTTCTATCCCAGCTCGCTGGCATTCGGTAAAGCTTCGGTTGTGCACCAAGTTTGTAGCGAGCTGTATTTACCATCTGCATTCTCCTTTCTTTTTCGAACAGACATTCAAAACTTCAATGGAATCAATTGCAGTACGTACCGCTGGATCGGTTTGCAGAACAAATTGCTACAGTATCTAGAGCAGGATGGGGCCAATGCCGTCATACAACCGGCCGCACTGTATAGGATGCTTTGCCGGGCTGCCTTGCTACCTCAGTTCCATGAGCCAATATCACCGTCTGATGGAATTGCGAGGGAGCAGCGGGAATTTGTTCTTTCACTAGCGCTCGAATACAACTGCCACATGTTTCTGCAGAGCTGCATCGAACTGTGGGCCGACGGAAGTCACCTGGGAGCGGAACCCGAGCAGGGTGTGTCACTTTCGACGATAACCGACTGGATTTGGAATCGGTCGAAAGCGCTAAAGTCAGTGTGCAATCGAATGCTCGCCTCACTTATGGCTGAACAGGTCGGGCGAAGGGTTGACGCCCGAACGCAGGATGCACTGTCGCACTGCACTCGGCAAATGAAACAGCTTGCGGAGCTGTATCAAACAATCATGAAGGACTGTTTGGAGTTCATACCGGAAAATGGTATGTTTTTTAAAGGTTGTTAGTTGCTATAGTAATTGAAAATTAAGGTCACTTTGTTTTGTCTCACTTTCACACAACAGTTCAGGAACGTCTCGCAAAGGAATCGGCTACAATTTCGGCAGCCGCAGAGTACCAGGATATTCTGCAGTGGCTACTTCACATCGGCATTTTACCCGAAGCGAATGAGTCGGATGTGGAAGAGGATCATGATACCTCGATGCTCATTCCTTATCCATACACGAGGCTCGCCGAATTCTATCGAAAAAGGCGGCGCATGCTAGATGACGAGAAAAGCAGAGCCGTCCCGGATTTATCCACTTCCGGTAAACTGCTCTTCATCGATAACTATCTTGAGCGTGAATTTGATCTCGAGACGGTTTGGAAAGCGTGGCACGAGGATAGTCCCGCTAATAGTCGTTCGCTCTATCCTCCGTGCTCATTGCAAAAAGCGTTACGCATATTGCTGATTCCCGAAACACCGCTCGAACGGAAGCTTGTACTGCTTCTTTACCTGTTCATGGATGTGGTAGCAGCAGCAGAGGATGAACGGGTTTCACACATTGCACGTCAGCTAGAGAAATTCCCCCGCGTGTTCAACGTGAAAATTGGTCTGATCGAACGTGTGCGTGCGTTCTGGCACCTGGATCATGGCAATGTATCGGAAACGGTAAATGAATTTCTCTCGCCTCTCTCCAACACGATCGAATTCCCACAATGGCACCGGGAGCTGACGGTGTCGGTGTTGCTGCGCCTGGACGCTCCAAACCTTGCGCTGAAAGTGCTCCGCGCACCCGGATCTCCCGTTTCACCGCAGCTCGAGCTGACCACGCTGGTACAAAACAATCTGATCCCGGAGGCGTTCAATCTGCAGCGTCGGACACCGCAACCGGACGGTCGTCAGTTTGTTTGGTTCATTGAGGCCATTATGATGGCGGGCAAACCTGACACACTGCTGGAGTTTGCACTGAACGACGAAGAGAAATATGTACTTCGAAGCTATTTGCGCGACTGTCCGGTGGATACAAGCGACAGTTTAATGCTAGGGCATCTGTTACAAAACTTCGAGTTCGTCGAAGCGGTCCAGCTAGTCGATCGATTGGGCCGGAAGCGTAATGTGGAAGTGCAGAAGGAAATTTTAGGCCTGTATCATAACGCGCTCGACCCGATGAGTCAACAGCTAGCATATCTCACCTACCAGCATTCAAACGAGCTGGAACCGAAGCTCGGAACGGGAGGTGATCCGGACAGCCCAACCTCAGCGAACACTTTGGAAACGCTAAGCTCGAGTCTTATTCGCAACAGGGCGGATTTCCGGGTGCGCGTACTGCACCATTCAATTACGGCCATTAAGGAAGCTGCCATTAGGACGGGTCTACAGCACGACCGTCCATTTTTGGAGAAGCCAAGCCTCGGTGTGTTCCAGTGCCGTCCAACAGTGCGCAGCCTAAACGTTTGCTATCCGGTACGGTTAGATCCGTCCATGAACAAGCGGCGTCAGCGGGACTGGGATGCTTCAGAGGAGGACGTTGCAAAGGGCCGGAACCAACAGACACCACTGCTAAATGAGGAAGATGGCTTTGGGAATCCTAAAAAGAGACGTTACCTAGGTCCTGACCGTATGAATACGATCACCGAAAGCGTTGGGCGAAGGAAGATCACCAACTTTGATGTCCCCGTGCCCGTCATTCCTGAGTTTCGACCAATGAAACCGAGGTTCAATTTTACTGCGGCCAGCACGGCACTTACATCGAGTATGGAGCGGGCAACTCGGTCGGAAAAATCGACCAGCCATTCACCGAGCATTTTTCTCACCACGCCACCATTTTCCAAAAGGCAAGAATCAAAGCAGCAGCAACGGAATGATATTCACAATCGTTCCGATTTGGCCGATTCCGACGAGGGTCATGACGATTCGTACACACCCCCAGGCATTCTGAAGTCAACCCAATCGGTGCAGGGTCAGGACAGCTCACCCATGTCACACGACCGTTTGGCTGCGGAAGCGGAAGAAAAAGTACTGCGCTTTGATTTACCACCTGGTTCAACAACGTTGGACGATTCTTGTCTGCGTAATGATGCACAGCAATCGAATGACGGGGTTATGGAGGTGGCCACTTCAGACGTAGCCACTACGCCAGTCGTACGCCGCGATCTTGACTTATCGGGCATCTCTAATGATGACTTTTACTCACCGGAGGTTACAATGGAACAGAGCAGTTTGCAACAGGTGCTGGCCTCGGGACGACCCGCCGGACGTCGGTCAATACATAGGTCTCGTTCGGCCACACCTAGTGCGGGCCTACCGGTAGAGGATGGAAGCAACATAGCTATCATCATTGAAGATCACATGGAAGATGACTGTTCAAGCAAAGTGGACGATAACGAGCAACAGGAGCAGCAGGATGTAGCAATGGACGTGGATGAGGAAAATAGTCCGGCGAAGGAACATGTGTTTGTGATCGATGACAGTGATGCAGAGCAAGGGAACATTTTTGAAGAGGAAGAAGAGGTGCAGGAACAAGGACAGAAGATTGATGAAATCGTGATTCTTGATGAGGAATCGTCTAATCCACGTGAGCTTCAAACTGCCTATGAGTGAGTATTATTGATGTGATGAGGAAGAAGTTTATAAGGTGATCAATTCATGATCTTCTTCTTTCCTTAGGAATATACCTCAGGAAACTCAACAGCCACTGCAACACGAACGTAAAGATGTCGCAGAAGACGTAGAATCTGTAGCTGATGAGGACGATATGGAAGAAGCGGATGATGAGGAGGTGTTTGAGGAATCGGCGTATGAGGAGGATGAGGAAGACATCGACGACGAAGAAGTCAATGATGACAACGATGTTGCAGGGGAGGATGAAGACAGCGTGCTGGAAGTGATCGATCTAAGCGATGAGGAAGAGCCAGCTCAAGCTAACCCGGAAGATGACGATCATCCTGATGAGTTTGTCTTCAGCTCTTCTGCATCTTCTTCCTCGTCGTCTTCCGATGGCGGGGATGGCAATATGCCCCCACCGGGGGCACTTGTGTCGGGAAATGCAGCAGCAGAGCAAAACGATGGGAGCCTGAATGCTGAAGATAGTTCGGAACGGTGGCATTACGGAGAGTTGCATGCCGATTCGAACATAGAACATCTGTACGAGGACATCGTAGACATTGAAGAAGCTGCCACCGTTCAGCAACAGGAGGAAGAACCGTCCGTTGCGAGTACAAGCCCAGACGATATACAGGTACCGACGACATCTTCCTCCACTCATCGTACCGAAGGAGGGGAAGGCTTAGCTGCATCGGAAACGCACGGTGAGGGTGAAGCAGAGTCGTCCGAAGTGGAGGATTTGTCGGTCGCCCAGGCCGATGAGGCTGGGAATGTTGTAGCCGCACGTGACCTTTCTGTTGCTGGTGGTGACCAGTGGCCAGACAGCGTGGCAAGTTCAAGCTCTAGCCATTCGGGTGCTGTAGCTTCTCTAAATGCACCGGCACCAGTGACGGCTGCAGTTGCTCCTAGCGCAACGGCCACTGCATCGTCTCCTGCTTCGCAAACGGCCGCGACGCCTGAGAAAAATTTCTTGCAACCGAAAAACGCACACGAGCTGGAGGTGCCGGCTATGAATTTGTCAGTCAAACCGGACGAAGCGCATGGTTCCAGTCGCAAAAACAGCAAGGGAGAGGAGAACGGTCTGACGGAAGATGCTCGGGCGTTGAATCTTTCTGCTGGCCAGCAAGAACTAGCCGATCAGGGTGTCGATGCGGACGATGGAGATGTTAGCAGCAACCAGGATGACGAGCCACAGGATAGGAAGGAAGGTAATGCTGAAGGTGGTCCCGTGCGGACCAGTGAGGTGCAGGAAGCACAATCGTCCGATGAAACGAAAGCAGAAACAACGGAAAGCGATGAAATGGAAGTTGATCTGCGAGTATCGGATGATGAAGTTTCTGGTGAACAGCTCGCAAAGCAGGATCGCACTGATGTTGTTCCGGGCGATGTCGTAGAAACCAAATCAGAGGAAAAGCAACGTAAGGAAAATCAGCCAGAAAACCGCGCTGCCGAAGTCCAATCTTCCAAGCAGGTAGTGTCCAAAAACAGCCTCGACGATCAAGAGGCATCCACCTCAACGCCTCGCGCGAACGTCAAGACTCGCTTAATGGCTGCGATGGAAAAATCGGCAACAACCTCCGAACAATCCAAAACACCGACACGTCGCCGTAGCATTCGTGCCACATCCGTTGCACCGGAAACAACCAACACACCCATTTCACCACTGCTTTCGCGCAGCCGACGATTTACGTCTGTGGACAATCTAACCGGAACGCCCGAAACGTTGCAGCCTCTCACACCGCGTCGGTCTGCTCGCGGTGCGTCCATGGTAAAGGAGCTGTTTGCTGGTGGCGTTACACCCCAGAAACGAACACGCCGTACATCGCACGCTTCAAACGATACCGAACATCCAGATTCGGTTGCGAACAGTCCCAACGATTCCATGGTCGAACCACCGGAACCCTCGGAACGTTCGTTCGCTAGCTCCACCGCTAGCAGCACACGGCGCAGTCTGCGGGCCCGAAAATCGACACTACCACCACCAACGGAAACGAGTCCGTCAGATACACAGCCCACGGTTCCACTGCTTTCCGATTACTCTTCGAACCGTCGTCTTACCCGGCATCAGCTAGCAGTAATGGAGAAGTCCATGGGAACGATCGCAGCAGCCAGTGGTGGCGCTTCTCGTCGGGTATCGGTAGATCGTAGAAGTAGCCGTGCAGGTTCGAAGGATACGGCGCGGGAAGCCACTGAGCACGTGGACAGTGAGTCGGAATCGATCGTCTCGAATGTGAGCAATCAGTCTTCACTCCGATCCACCCGTTCGCGTGCTAGTCGGGCAACAACCACACGTTCGAAGCGTGGAAGCAGTGCGAAACGGAACGATCCGGATGAGGAACGCCACGGCGATTCCGATTCCGATCAATCGTTGGTATACGCGAGTAGTCAACGCTCCGCGATCGGTTTGGAACCTATTTCCGAGGAGGGTGAGTTGAGCGCAGATCGGTTTGTTTTTTTCTTCTTTAATTTATGATTGATTTATAATTCCAGGCGAATCTAATACTGCGCTCACCACACGCAAACGTCGCGGACGGCCACCGAAGGGCACGAAGTAGTTGCGCGTCATTCAGTAAATTAGGATGAGTGCAGTGATCTTGCTCGAATGGAAGCATTCGCAATCATCTTGTGTTTGGAGGGGGGTGCTGGCTTTGTCGGTGTATAGGATTATGTATTAAACATTGTTTAGCATCCACATATGGATGGACTGCTTTTGTTGCAATTAGAATAAATGTGTTTCATTTTCTTACATGTAGTTTGATGTCATTCTCTTTGAAGTTTGTAATTTTTTAAACACAATTTCGTGGCGATCGGTCGATACCGATCTCTTATCTTCTGCTTTGGTGGGCAAGCTAAGCTCATGGTTGAACATGGCCAAGCTAAACCATGGGCAAGCTAAGCTCGTACTGACATGGCCTGGTTGCTCGTTGTGGAGCTGCATCCATCCATATATTTCTGCATTTCTCCACCTGATCCAGCCATAGATAAACCGCTTGGTGTGGAGTTCATCCCTTATCTCCTGGCATGTAGAACGAGGCTTGAACACACCACCAAAGAGATCCGCGGATCCGCACAGTTGGCTCGTTCGGTATCATGCGCATACGATTTTCTGGCTTCTTCTCCGATTGTTAAACTAACTTCTCGTTTTATAGAAAATAAATTAAAACACGTTGATTTCCCTTTTCGTATCCTTGTTCTGAGAAATTTAAAATGGACAATAAAAGGATTGAGATTAGGTAAGTTGGGGAGGATAAGAGAGTGAAACTAGAACCAGCAGGAGATAGACAAAGTGAAGAGGGAAGGAAAGATAAACATGTTTGGATACAATTTATTGCCTTTCTATACGATTCGTTTTTTTGTTTGTTATGCATACTTATAATGTTGGTGTGTGTATAAGATAGTTTAAAAAAATATAAACCACAGTAGAGCAATACATAGTTCAATAAATTACCAATTACATACGTACGTACTTCCGTCCTGATCTTGTGGCGTTTTAGCTGACATACACACACACGCACACCTGTTGGCGCGGGCGTGCGATCTATCATTAGCGGTTTGCTGCGCATTAATGAGTTATTTTAGAAGGAAGGTTATAACAATTGCATCTTGTTGCCTAGAACTGAAGCTTGTTGTTGTTTGTCTCGAACGATTGACTTACTGGTGTTGGTGGTTGTGTGTGGTTTGTTATAAATTGTGGCTAAAATTTTTATTGAATTTTTGATTTCTCTTTTTTAAGCATGTGGTGTTGTTGTCCCAGTAAATCGATCGGTTGGTACTATTTATCGGTGTTGCTGCAGCTTTGTTTTTCAACATTGCATACAATAACGTTCAAGGTTTTTATAGATTGATTGATGATTGAATGAGGAGAAGAATAGTGTTGATTCCAAAAAGAAAGAAATGAACGAGTGCCATTCAAAAAAAGGATTAAATTTCCCGTTCCCACATTTCTTGGAGCAACTCGTTTGGAATTGTCTCCTCCGGCAGATGAAGCTAAATAAGGAGATGAGAGTTCGACCCGACCGAACGCGAGTTGACGCGTTCAGTGACCAGAGGGGTGACACGCACTTGTGCGCACAGATACAGCTCACTTGCCACTCGGCCCATTGGTAGCGATTCCGGCCTCCTTGGCAATGTTCTTCTTCAGATGTTCCTTGTAGTCGAGAATTCCGCCATTCCACTTGGTCACCGTTCCCTTCTCGCAAATCCAAATCTCCTCCGCCACCTGGTTAATCAGCCGGAAGTCGTGGCTAACGAGCACCAATCCACCCTCGAAGTCATTGATAGCTTCCGCTAAGGCATCGATCGTTTCCATATCCAAGTGATTCGTCGGTTCGTCCAGCAGCAGCAGGTGCGGTTTCTTCCATGCGAGGTACGCGAACACGACGCGACACCGCTGCCCATCGGACAGCTGACGGATCGGGCACACCTGCTGCCGGCCCGTCAACCCATACCGACCGATGATCTTCCGCATCTCCTCCCGTTCCACCACCTCTGGGAAGCTTTTCAGCATGTAATCGATCGGACTGTCGTCCATGTCGAGCAGCTCGTGCAGATGCTGATGGTACCGGGCGATACGCAGATGCGAGTTCTTGCGAATCATACCGGACGTCGGCACCAGATCACCGTACAGCAGCTTCAGCAGCGTACTCTTACCCGCTCCATTCGGCCCGACCAGGGCAAGTCGCGTATCCAGATCGATTCCAAACTCTAGGTTTTTGTAGATGTACGGTGTCTTCTCGTTGTACCGGAAGGTAATGTTCTGCACCATAATCACCGGCGGCGGGATGGTACCGCAGGACGGGAAGCTAAAGTTTAGCTGCTTATCGTCGACCGCCTTCTCGGTCAGCCCCTGCGCCACCATCTTGGCCAGCGTCTTTTCCTTCGACTGGGCCTGCCGTGCCAGCTTGGCCGAACCGTGACCGAACCGGGCGATGTAGTTCTTCATGTGTGCGATCTGGTCCTGTTCCCAGTTGTACTGCTTCATCTGGTTCTCGAGCAATTCAAGCCTGGTCTTGACAAACTGCTCGTAGTTACCAGTGTAGTACTTCAGCCTCTTCTGCGTCATGTGGATAATGTTCGTGCAGACACCGTTCAAGAAGTCCTGCGAATGGGAAATGATCACCAGAATGCGCTTGTACGTCTTCAACTCCTCCTCCAACCACACACAGGCGTCCAGATCGAGATGGTTGGTCGGTTCATCAAGCAGCAGCAGATGCGGCTTCACGTACAGCGCCCTAGCCAGTGCGATACGCATACGCCAACCACCGGAAAAGTCCTTCGCTGCCTTCTGCTGCATATCCTTGTCGAAGCCTAAACCGTGCAGAAGGCGGGACGCCTTCGCTTCCGCCTGATCAGCGGACATCTCGTCCAGCCGGTCGTAGATATCCATCAGCTGCTCCTGCGCCTCATCATCCTCCTGGTCGACCAGCGCATCGGCCATCTTTTCCAGCTTGATGCGCTCCTCGTCCACCTCCATGACGCACTGGATGGCGCTCTTAGAGCTGGCCGGAATTTCACGCGTCAGGTGAAAGATGTCGATATGGTCCGGGATCGCCACTTCGCGATTGCCAAGCACGGACAGTAGAGACGATTTGCCGCAACCGTTTGCCCCGAGCAGACCGTACCGCCGGCCACAGTTCAACTCGAGCATCGTATCCTGCAGCATCTCGCTACCGAAGAAAGTGATCGAGAAGTTGGAGAACTTGATGTCACGTGAGCGCGGATGCACAGCCAACGAACCGGTGCAGGCACGGGCTTCCGCATTGATCCGTGCCTCTTCGTCCAGCTTCGCACACAGTGCCTCTGTATAAAAAATGAAACCGATGGAACAATTCAATGCAGTGCGTGATGTGTAGATGTATTCCTGTCGCTAAGGAAAGTCGAATTAAGCTTACCCTCTTCAGTCATTTCGGCCGTGACAACATCGCCATTGGTACCGCCGTTCGCAGTTTTCTTGTCATCCTTCTTGGTGACCGGGATGCTTTTCTTGTTGCGACCCTTTTGCTTCTTGTCCGGTGCCATTGTGTTGTACGGGTGGGTTAAAACTGAACGGAAGAAGCAAAGAAACATAAGCGATCAACACGCACACACATACACATCTGCCTTCGCAACACACTGACGAATAGGGAAATCCGTCGAGCAAAAGTGGGTTAAACTGTTTCGAGGGCGATCAAGTGTAACGGATCAAGAATTTGTTCAACACGTTTCGTGGCACATCACACCAGAGTGGACGAAAGAAGCTGTCAAAGGTTTCTATTAATTTCACAATTTTAATCACATAGCATGCGAACCGTAATTTGCTTTCGCAAATTGCTACGGTAAGATGCGGAACGGGCAGCTCACGATGCTACAATATGCATCGCCAATAAACGCAAATAACACATCCCTCGTCCGGTAGATGCACCACGGAACGATGATTGATCGATTAGTGCAGTTTTTGGGAAGGAGTTCTACCTGAAAATTAGTTTTTTAACTCTCGTTTATATTCTTCGGCCTGCACAACACTTGACAATTGCGAAAGAAGGATTTTTTTCTGCGCGCGGCGGCATCAAAAAAACACATGTTTTTTGACAGCTGCATTCGGGTTGCTCGCACGGTGGGAGCCCGTCAATCGCAAACGTTTGACAGATTGTGCAAAAAGATTGCTTTTAAACGGGATTTCGATTTTATATCATACATAAATTGATTTTGGATTGTTTAACCTTCTCTGCCAATGCGTTTGGGACCTTTAAAATGGTTTTATTTGCAAGAAAACTAGTTATAGCAATCTCAAAAGTAAAAAAAAAATCTCCCTAGCCTTAGCGGAGCAAATCGAAAACGAACCAATTGCAGGGCTCCTCAATACAACATTCAACAAAAGTGCTGGTTTGCAGAGGATTGTTGTCAAGAATTGTTGATCAATCAAATTGCAACGACTATCTCAACGCGGACTGAACGTTCCACGGAAGCAACTGAAAACATTTCAATTGTCTTCGTTTATGTTGCTAAACATCGCAAACACTGAAATTTGTTTCTTCCCCTGCAGCGGGTTCGCTTCTGTTTTGGGGCAAAGCATAGCGAGCATGGAGCGTACCAGCATGCTTTTTCCCTTTTGCGCACACATTGTAGTTATCGTGGGGAGCTTCGGCTTCGCAAGGCGAAGTCGACTTCTCTGCATGGTAGCCACTCTCTCGCAGCATACTCGCTGCCAACGCTTACCAGAGTACGGACGTGTCCACTCTTTGCTCTCGTGTGCGCGTGTGTGTGTGTTTGGTCCACCTCGGAAAAAGGGGGATACCTTGTTTCGGAGGAATCGTTTTTGCAGCAGTTTACGCGCGCCTCCATCCAATCCAATAGTGTGCTAAACATTCTTAAGCTTGAGAAGTTTTAGTTATCACAGAAAGGTGGATAACAGTCGAAACTGTGTAAACAAAAGTTCAACACATTCCTTCACAGTGTTGTGCATTGTGAAAACAAAACCCCCGTGTGTACCACTAGAACGTGAGGGGTGTCTCCCCTGTTTTTTTGCACAGACCAACAAGAAGTATTCTTGTTACAGCCAGCCGAAGGTGTAAAAAACCTCCCCACACCGTAAAGCGCAAGCGAACCAAGTGTGGGCGACGGCAAGGTGGAGTGTGGGGTAGTTTCCGATTGCAGATTTCCACGTTTGGCAAACACGACGAGCGGATATACTCGGTCCAACCCGCCGTTTCATTGTGCATTGTCTCTCTGTGTGTTGGTGGTTGGTGTTGGATTTTAGAGATGTCTTCTTTGGACTTCCACCGGCGGTGCAGTACAGTTCCCGCTGGTAAGCTTTAGTTTGAGTTCAGGAAGTAAAACCCCCATCCATATGACATCACCGACGCAGGAAGCTATGGAGTGCTGAGAGAGACAAGTCTACTACACCTTCCCGGTTTACGCCTGCTTCGACGATAGGCTGCGACAAGTGTATTGTTTCGTAAGCATTGTTGGTACCCGAGACAGAAGGGTTGGTGGTGCCACCCTACCATACCCTAGTGGCATACCCTACCGCCCGAGATAACGTACCGCGATTGTCAAAATAATAATAGGTGCCCACAGTGGTGTGTGCCGGAATTTGCCGGTACCCCCCAAAACGCAATGATAAGAGGCACGTGTGAGGGTGAGCGTTCTGGTGCTTCCTCAACATTTATCAGGTTCGCCTCTGTACGGCGGTAGTAGGCTGTGTGTCCTTACATCTGCTTCTGCTACCCTGACTTGCACCGTAATGATCTTGGCCTGCGCTATTTCATAGTGTTTGTGGTGAGAAGTGTGCGTGTATGTTTGTGTATGTGTGTGGGTGTACATCCTTTCTTCGTAGTGTAGTGATAGAAAAGCGAGCGCCTCTAGGGCCCTCTAGGATAGGAGAATTCAATCGATACGGAGCCTTGTTCAGTGCACAAGTGGTCTGCCCCGATAAGAGCGGAAGGTGGTTGTGATATTGCCATTTGAGAAAGTGGGCCGGTTTTGTTGTTTTTTTTTTTTGCGAGCGTGTGTGTGTTTCTGAACCATCATCGTTTCAGTTTCGATTTCATTTTCGTGCTGCTGGTCTTCAAGGGCCTACATCTTCCGCAACTCTGGGTCTGAGGTGCGTTGTTTGGTAAGTGATTTCAAATACAACCTGGAGCCAGTCCCGCTCTTTATGTCTCTTTCTTTTACATCCTTCTTTATGTTTTCTTTGTTTGTGTGTGTGAGTGTGTGGGTAGAATCGTGGGTCGTTTCTGCCCCGGGTGCACTATGTGCATGGGTCGTGCATCGGCTACGACTACGCTGGAACCATATGGCTGGCCACGGCCACAGTTTGCTGCACCAGCAAGATCACCCTGGTTGAGCGTGTGGGCCGATTTATTGGGGGACTGGGCTGTGGCACAGGGCGAATGAATAATTGCCCGAACGCTGATGAGTAGGTGTGAAAGCGCTTTGGAGAAAGGAATCGAACGCGATGGGCAACCGGTGGCGCATGTGGGCTTGCTTTTGGAAGAGGCTGCGCTGGCCTTAAAACGCCAATCGACACTCGCCACCGATCCGATCGAAGTTGGGAAGGAAGCGAAGACACAAACCGTAACGAGTTTGTAGGGCGGGAGTTCGATCACGAGAGGTGTAACTGCATCCAATCGCTGCCATCGCTTGATGACCGCTAACAGGCGTACACGCGTCCCACACGACATCTTCTCCCCCTTTGGTGCACCTCGGGAGGTCGAAAGGATCTGCACCACGGGGAATCTCGCGCGTTCAAAACGTGACGACGAACCGAGTGTCAGATCCGAAGAATTTTTTTATCTCTCTGTGATGCTGCTGAAATTTGACGACTGTCGAAGCAGCCACCATTCGGCTTGTGAGAGCCCATTCTATGTCGAGAGTGATGGGTCTTTAATGAAATTATCAACTTCATGTTAGTCGCTCTTCACCATCAAAGATCTTCCTGGGCGATCGAGGGAGGTATTTTGATTGGAAACATTTTTATTGACTACATTCATACGTGCGCCGTGACCGTGGATGCACCTCTCGCGCTCTCTCTCTTTCTCTTTCTGCCCTATTGATCAAAATGCTTTCCATCATCCACGTGCTTTAGTAATGAATTTTTCATGAGGTCAATAAATATTTTTATCATCTTTTGCTGCCGCTTGCACACTGTTCAGTTCAGTTGAGAGGGACCGGGAGGGTCGTCGACACTATCTGGAAAGTATCTCGACTGCCTGTCATCTCAATTTAGATGAAATCGTGTGGACTTTACAAACGAAGATCGTAAAGATGTACCAAAAACACCAAATTGTTTATTCGTTCAAGTTAAAAGGGAGTATCATTTAGCTTGAGGGGAATTGAACCATTTCCTTATGGCGTGTGCACGGCTCTTTAGGATCTCCTCCTTCGTATTTTGCGTAAAGCCTTTTTATTTGCGAGCTAACTGAATCACTTTGGCATGCAAAAATGATTTACCCTACCGTAAAGCTACACAATGTTCTACAAATAGTGACGTATCTTCATGAGACTAAGTAGCAAATAAAACATTTGCTGTCCGTTTCGAAGCCTCCTACCATAAAGATAACTGAAGAAGTAGTTCTTATGTCAACTGTTAAAGTTCACTAGAAAAAAAAAAAAGAAACCATTCTACACTCAGCGTCACAGGGAGATATAACGGCAAGCAGTTAACTCGATGTTTGTTTTACTTCTAACTCACAATCCTTTCCGGGCGCTTATCACTCATCAGCTGTGGCGCACGTTGACGTCGGCGATAGTTAGCCCACAGCTGTTTTTATACCGTTTGCACAACGCGAACCAAATGGTCTATGATGATAGGGAATTGGTTTACTTTTGCTACTACCAATTAAAAGCAGTTGCCGCCGACCGTACAAAGGGAAGCTAGGAAAAAGGTGGCTAAATGTATCACACGTTCCATGGAATGATGGAGGGACGTGGGGGTTTTCCCGCATGTTGTACGGAAATTTACAAAACTGCACGGGTGGTCTAGCACCACGTAGGAGTAGCGCGATTGCTGTTGCTTGATAGCGTACAAAAGAAATAAAAAAAAAAAAAAAACATGTTCTTGACGCTTTGCTGTAAGAGATGAACCCAAGGTTACTCGAACCTTTGATATCAGCCGTTGCTGTACGACCTTTGGTACGATAATGGACTATCGTTGCTACTACCGTTTTTATCGCGAAATCCAATGGAAAACATATTAACACATCAACATCATCGTCTCATCGATCTGGTTATCTATTCAAACCTTGACTGTGGTTGATAGCGGCGCGATCCCACAATATATGAGCCAAACTCCGCTGACCAAACCTTCCTCCGCCCCCCCCCCCCCCCTCGCACGACCCTTCGGAAGGTTCCGACGAAAACACGTTTATTGCCG
>KB687091.1:0-36700 GCA_000349165.1 Anopheles christyi
TTGCGACTCAAGTCCACTCGGGAAGCATCCACCGGCCAGCTTGCAGCAAGCGTCACCTAACACATCCAGCATGTCGAAGAAGGCTGTAGATCCTCACCGTAGTAGCTTGGCACATACTCGGGACAGCTGGTTTGTACCGTAGTTCTGGTAGCAGCACTGGAAGGCACGGTAATCCCGGACACACGCCTCACTGTTGAAGTGCCTCACAACACACATTATTAAAAAAAAACCGAACGCTCCCTTTCTTTACAATCTTTGTAAAACTTTTAAGCTATAACTATTATATAACACTAGAATAAGACGATAAAATCTCTATGCATAGATTGCTTGGGTTTCGTTGTTGCTGTTTTGTTTGCAAATACTACTCGATCTAAACGTCAAATGGGTATTTAAAAATGTGGGTCTTGACATTTCTTAAGATTTAACCTCTATCTTACATATACCTTGATTCGGACCTTGAACCATGCCCTGAGAAGATGTGTTTGACATTCCTTAAATGAACGAATAAACAGCACACATTGAAATGCTTTGTCTGTACTGTCCCAATTTGCCGGAGTATGGGAAAGGTTTGTCGGAAATCTGTCATATGTCAAAGGAAAAGAAAAAATACACAAATAAAAAAAAATAACAAAAAAAAAAGTTTTGACTGCTCGTCCGTATCGTTTTCGCTTCACGTCGGTCGGTCGAAATTAAATTGTGTTCGCCAGGAAAAAAACATCAAAAACAATTTAAAATTATTTTAGAATTGAACACATCAGTAAACAGTTGTCAAAACAATAGACCATGTTAATTTAGTAACATCCCATGACTGTTTCTTTTTCGTATTAACAAAGTGTACCTAGGGAAAAGTGTTCTCGGGTCCATGCCCTCTTGAGTATTCTCCCCACCATTCATACTGTGTGTGAGAAATCTGGGCGAGACGCAACATTTTGAAGAAAGTTAATTACCTCTCGTCGAGCCCTACAATTACTAGTCTATACCTAACAAACACCAACGCCAAACTGGAACGGGACAGGAAAGCTCAAGTTAACAAAAGTTCCTCTACCTCAGCCAGAGCCGTGACTGGCACAGCGGAGGTGTTTGAGGCGTCGACGACAACGACAGAAGCAGATATCAACCCTACGAGCGTCGACAAAAAAAAGATGAACGGTTTAAGTTTCAGTGAGCTTTGTTGTTTGTTTTGTTGCCCTCCTTGCCCGGGAAGGATTGCATCTAAGTTGGCCTTCCTACCACCAGAAGCAAGTTACGATCTGAAACCGGAAGCGGATAGCACCAACAGCAAGTTTACCCTGACGCTGCACGATAAGGCCGACTGGCAGTACACCGATCGCGAGAAGGAATGCTTTGAAGTGTTTTATGCACGATCTGCTCGCGGCAACAGAATAGCATGTTTGTTCGTTAAATGTAGCGCTAACGCACGGTAAGTAACATTTGGTGGTAAAAAAGTTTAAAGTATGGTTAAAAAGAAGTTAATGGTAGCTACCGCTAGTAAATAACCTTATAAAGATCATTAAACGATGCAAAAGTAGAGTGTATCATTACCAAATTTCCATTTTTATTGTTAACTATACTTATGAGGATGAACAACTTTGTCTTTCTGTGTTTTAGATTTACTCTATTATTTTCCCACGGCAATGCGGTAGATCTTGGGCAAATGACTACGTTTTTCATCGGTTTGGGCCAACGAATAAACTGCAATATTTTCAGTTACGATTATTCCGGCTATGGCCAAAGCTCCGGGAAACCCACAGAGAAGAATCTCTATGCAGATATCGACGCTGCATGGCACGCACTGCGAACTCGGTACGGCATCAGCCCTGAAAATATAATTCTTTACGGACAAAGCATAGGGACGGTTCCGACGGTAGATTTGGCCAGCCGTTATGAGGTTGGTGCGGTTATACTACATTCACCTTTGATGTCGGGTATGCGGGTTGCCTTTCCTGCTACAAAGCGAACATGGTTTTTCGATGCATTCCCAAGGTATGATAATTCTGCTGCAGAACACCCATCATGAGTATGAACTTAACTTCTTTTATCTCTGTTAGTATTGATAAAGTACCCAAAGTAACATCACCAGTACTGGTAATACATGGTACCGAAGATGAGGTGATCGATTTTTCCCACGGTATGACCATCTACGAAAAGTGCCCCCGAGCAGTGGAACCGCTGTGGGTGGAAGGCGCTGGCCACAATGATGTGGAAATGTACAGCCAATATTTGGAAAGGCTAAAACAATTCGTATCTGTAGAGCTGGTCAACTGACAAAAACTGAACAAACGCACTAGCAGCAACAGCAGTGGCAAGCGTACCAAAGGTGATGCTGACGGTCGAAAGGTGACAGAAAACGATGATGATGATAATGGGGATGACGAAGAAGAGGATTTAAATACAGGTATGTTTCTGACCGTAAGTGCAAGCAAAATAATATTTTTAAGTCGATGTTCGTTCCTCATTTCGCCGTTAACAGATGATGAAATATTGAATGCATCGATTACATTAAGCTCAAACTCTACTAATGATGCATCAGCGATAGAAAAGCTACTCTAGCATCACGAGCCCGACGGAGGGAGCGGATTCGATTTTGCTTCCTCCGTCCCGACAGCACCTACTGTTAGTCTACCAGTTGCTCGCTCAGATGGGGACGGAAGAGATACGATAGAAGATCAGCAACCCCCGAAAGCATTGGCACCGGTTGTTTCTGTAAACGATCAGCAAAAGGATGGCCAGCTACAAAAGGAGGGTGTTGCGAATGAAAATGTACAAGGCAATACAAAAGCAACAGTGCACATCAATGGAGTGGCAGTGGATCACTTTCATCAAAACTCGGACGTGGATGAAGATCGACGGTCCTTGTGTCAAAATAGTGATATACATGGTTTCATTTCGTACTCATCCGATAGTAGCATGATTGAGCTAAATCTAAAGTTCCGCAAATGCGCTTGCAACGAAAACATTATAAACATCTCCAAAGAAAACCTGCAACAGATGCATCGAACCAGTCCAACGGGAGCAGCGGAACCAACCGATGGCGATGACCATGTCAATACTGCCATTGTTGGTCCGGGAAGCAGTGTGTATAGAACAGAAGGTAAAAGCAAAAAAATAATAGCATTAAACAAGGATAATTTGAATAGATTAGTGCGTAAATTGAACGATACTACAAACAGCTCATCCTCATCATGTACAAAGTGTAGATTATCATTAGACGTCAAACATATTTTAAAGCAAATCGGCGATGTAAAAGCAAAGCATGCAACAGTTGAGGCCGTCGGGAGTGAAGGTGTAGCCCACTCGCCTGGTGGTGAAGATTCTTGCTCCCATCGTTCTGCACTCCCATTAACTATCGACGATTCAATGGCGGGCCTGCGAGCAGATGACTCGCTGTTGGGGAGCTCAGCATCGCCGCTACCTTCGCCGCTACCTTCGCCTAATTCTCCGTTGCCGGGAATTGGTCCACTCGAGCGACGCCACAGCGAAACGGTAGAACGACGATCAATCGGCATACAGCATGCTTCAAAACAATATCGTAAAAAACCTCCATTATTGCGAACGCACGGTCGTAGCATAGCGCAAGCAGAGGAAATTATAATCATTTCGGACGAATTTAGACGACAATCGTTGCGTGATCAGCAATCGATTCGGGTGCAGAAGAGTCCGAAAAAAATTTCCAAATCAATGGAAAGCATAGACAAGCGAAATCCAATGTCATTATCCCTTCGACCAGTGGCGATAAGAAGTTTTCAACTGCCCAGCACTGTGCATGGGCTAGATCCAGCCGATGAGATGCTTACGATAGTAGTTAATGCTGCCGAGTCAACGGCCGGCAACGATTCTAAAACAATCTCAAAATCAGTAGATGATATGGCGCTCGGAGCAGGACAGGGAGTAGAACATTTATCCCAACCGAAAGCCTCTGAACCTGCTGGAGATGATGTCGAATTGATCTTTATTTCGGATGAATTTGTCAAACGAAAATCTAAATCAAGCTCAGATGTTATCATCGTGGAAAGTGCTACTGGTCGAAGGCGTGAAAGTAGCAGGCGCAAGAAACCTACTAAAACCCTCTCAGTTCCTGGTGTGGAAGGTAACAGCTCGGAAAAGAAGAGACTTTCTTCCAACACGACCAGAGCTTCTAGCACGGATGGTCGGATTGTGAAATCCGCAACCATACCGGTGGCAGCGTCTGCGAGTGCAAAAGCAAAAAACGTCCGTCGCAAAACAACTATATCGAACTCGAATAGTTTTCTTACATATGAGGAGCCATTCTCTCCAGAGACTCTTGAAAGTAAAGACATTGGTCAGCTATTCGCAGATGCATCGAATGAGTAGGTCGATGGAAGTATGGACCTGTAATGTAGTAGAGACTGGAAAATGCTGTGCAACAAACGAATCCTCAATATTTCTACTTCCTCAGAAAGCATGCGTAATTTTGTAGATTACTGGCGAAGGAGATTGTTAAACATGTCTGAATCTTCCATTAATGTGTATCCTTTGTTATCGCACAAATTTAAACGGTGAAAAGAACGCAATCCAAATTGTTGTTATTTAATTGAGTTAAGCCAATCGAACAGAATCTGCTTATTGTTTACTATTTAGCATTTCTTACACTTTCTATTAATAATCATAATGCTCCACACAGGAGCCTTTTAATTTTGAGTTTGTTTGTTGTGATGTTGCCTTGAATCAGGTAACAAGTATCGTTTGAACTCCCTCAGACTACGGTTCTAAAAGACAAGCTACACGTTGATGATTATAATACAATGCAATAAGTGGGTTGGTATAAATTTAGCATATGCAATCATTTATTACACATTTCAACCTTTCGTATTCCAAGGGGACTGAAGATATTGACTGATAAATTCTTGTAAAAAATTTACATAGTATAAACCGACCTATCAGAAGAGTACTAAAGATATCTGAAGAGTACCAACATTTAAAAAGGCATTAAAAAAAAACAAGTCATCGTACAACAGTAGTAAACACAACCGAAACAAATAACCAAACACAATCACACGAATACAATCATACATACAGCCCAGCATTTAAACATAAAGTGAATGTAGAAATTAAATTCATTCAGCACTTGCAAGTAGTCTGACGCGGATATTCTTTTATAAAACCTTACTTTCAGATCTGATATGAATCGTAAGCACACCTAAAGCCGTCCTTCCATTGTTAGTTCTATTTGGCATATGCAGGCGTTCTTGTGATTAATTCTGGTGCAGGAACACAAGTCATGTAATGAAACCGTGCAATTTTCTGGTGTAGTTCCAAAAGATGTAAACACAAATCAGTTGCAAAAGGTTTTTTCATCTTGATCACTCAAACACAGGTACACTGCAAATATTGAAAACATAGAAACGCTGTTGGTGAAATTAGTCGTGCATTGTTTTTATTTAGTAATCTTATGAAATTAAGAACCTTAAAACAACAGCTGTGTCTAATGCAATCATAGGCAAATGTGTAAATTTGTAAAGCGTGCAAGTGGTATTTATATTCAACCTTATATCCTCTTATCACAACGCAAATTTTATCTCATAGGTAGTCATGTGGCGGTACACACGCTTCAGCTTTTGAGATGACCAATGCGTTGAAAAGTTTAAATGTTTACCTTTTGCATGGAAAAACACGTGTTACGAAATCTTCCATTCCCTCCGACTCACTTCCACTTCGAGCCAGTTACATCCAGCCAGGACAAGAATTGGCCAGAAATCAACAATGCATAAAACCGATGGAGATACAACTGTAAAGCTTTTAATAATTTACATTATATATATATAATATATAGTCCCATACAATGCGTGCAACATTAAGATAAAACGACAAAGAAAGCACTACACACCATCAAAGACTTCTTAAATAGGAAAATATTAACATATACAAACATTGAGAAAAAAGTCCCTTTTTATGCGTTTCTTAAATATACTATTCGGCGCTGGTGTTATAGGTGATGTAGATTTTGACTCGTTTGTAAGAGACACATGATACGATTTAAATATGTATGTTGTAACTATATATTAAGAGCTACAGTAGGAGAAACAAACAAGCTTGCGAAGAGTTTTCTAGGTTTTTAAAACTATTTTAATTTTTCATATGCTTTCTAAAGACATTCATTTCGTCAGCATAACGTATTCGGTATTCTGTATTCATATGTTTCAGTTGTGGTAAAACACCAGTCACAGCTTATTGAAATCAAAACCAGTATATGATGTAATGGTCACATTTACCGGAGAAAAAAATCGAAACAAAGTATATATGGATACATACCGGTTAAAAAATATACACGTTTGCTCGTTAATTGCGTGTTTCAGTTTTACAACTGAACCCTCTGAATAAAGCATAAGAAAACAAGCTCAACAGAAGTGCATAACCGATGCTCGATAAGGTAGATAAATAAAGCAATAGTACACATTTATTGATAAACAAAATAAAACGTGTTAACAGTCTATGCGCGCCAAAACGCGCACGTTTTAACATCCACCGGTTGACTGTTCAAATCAACCATCTTACTGTCTGGTGAGCAGGCCCATACATGAATCGTTGAATCACACGAATGAATAAAAAAGGGAATTAAATTTCAACATGAAATGCACATAATTTACTCACAGGCATAGTTTAAATAAATGCAAGCATTTCACATCATTTCTACTAAAATAAAAATTCCAAAGGCAGCACTATACATTTTTTCTTGAGTTGATGGGAATCGATTGTTTTGCATTACACTTTGTTGACAAATAGGATAAACGCTTCAACAGGGCATGCATTTGTACACCATAAAAAGAATATTTATATTCTCTAGATCTCGGCAATATAATTAATTCCGAACACAATATGGAAGCACAGTGAAATCTAATTGCTATAATCACGCCAATGGAATTTTACTTATGAAAGAAGGTTATCCGAAAAGTTCGAATTAATTTTGTTTTGTTATTTAAAAAAACTAACGAAACGTTTCTAAAAACTTATTAAACCTAGCTTTACTCTGAAATTTGTCATAAAGTGAGAGTTATACATTTGGCCACAGCTTGGTTGATCTGCCCATAGTGAAAGTCTAGAAAAGAAATTACAACTCGAAATCAGCTGTTCGTTGGTCTTACTTGTCGCTTTATCAAAACGTTCCCATCTTCACTTAACCGTATCCGACTGATAGTGATAGCTCAGTGTCAGCTAAGAAATGAACGCAATAGGCACGTATATTAACTAAGTTTGAAGTTATTTCAGGAAAATCAAGAATACAAGCTCAACTTACAACATAATGGTAAGTGTTTACTTCTGGGTGTAGGTTCGAGCGATAAGATTAATCATTTTTACTTCTTTTCTATACTATTCTACCAACGCGGTGTCAGAAGGAGCAGGCAAAACGCTACTGTGTGATTGGAGCAGGAAGTTCTGGTATATGTGCGGCTAAGACGATTCTAGAGTCTGGAGGCAACGTAACGATATATGAGCGCACGGATCAAATCGGCGGTACCTGGGTGTACACAGATGAAGTGGGAAACGATCGGTATGGATTACCGGTGCATACCAGCATGTACCAAGGGCTCAAAACAAACCTTCCGAAGGAAATTATGGGTTTTCCAGGCTATGAGATGCCGGCGCAACCTGCCTCCTACGTGCGCTGGGACGAGGTGTTACAATTCATTCGAGATTATTCCGATCATTACGATGTTACGAAAAGGATTGCGTTTGCACATTTGGTCGAAGAGATAAAACCAGCTCCTACAGGGAACGACACCTGGAGTGTCACCGTACGACATCTGACTAGTGGATTGAGAACCACCGAAACGTATGATTTTGTGCTCGTATGCAATGGACACTATCATACACCGTCGATTCCGACATATCCCGGCAGCGAATGTTTCCTTGGCAAGCAACTACACAGTCATGACTATCGGAAATCGGATACATTTAAAGATCAGTTTGTACTGGTAATCGGTGCTGGACCTAGTGGGACGGATCTTACGCTCGAAGCAGCGAAAAAGGCTAAAACCGTATACTTTAGTCACCACGTGCCGGAAAAGTTGAAGCAGCTTACATTTCCTTCCAATGTGTTGCAAGTTCCGGATGTGCTACGGATCTTACCAGAAAGTGTGGAGTTTGTGGATGGGTCTCAACAACCCGTATCGGTGATCTTCTACTGTACCGGCTATCGATACAGCTTCCCCTTTTTGCATCCTGACTGTGGCGTGCAGGTAGATGATAATTGGGTACGACCGCTCTACAAGCATGTGTTAAATATTAATCACCCTACGATGGCATTTATTGGGCTACCATTTTACGTTTGCGCAACGCTAATGTTTGATCTGCAAGCACGATTCTGTGTTACGTTCTACAGTGGCCGTCTACCTATGCCTGAGTGGGACGAAATGATGTCCGATCATGAGCGAGAAATGAACGATCGATGGAGTAAAGGGTTAAAAAAACGTCAGGCTCACATGATGGGGGCAGACTATCAGGGGGAGTACTATCACTCGTTAGCGTACCGTGCGCAGATCAAACCAATACCGAAGGTCATGACGGATATGCATATTGACAGTGGAAGGCGGAAAAAAGAAGATTTACAAAATTATCGAAATGACGTGTATCGCATCGTGGATGAGAACACGTTTGTTAAGTATGATATTTCGGAGGGTGATTGTCTATCAAACGAGCTACCGCATGCGCATCATGGCGGAGGGTGATTGCGCATCAAACCGCAAAAGGCCCTTATGGAACACACCGCCGAACCCCTGAATCATTCGTGGTTTATCTTTCTTTAAAAAATTAGACTAAAGTATGATGCTTGACAACCGCAAGAAAGGTTGAGGTGGACTTGGATTATAGATAATAACATATCCTATCTAAGTTTCCGGATGTCTCCAGCAAAAAAATGTACAGAATGTATTAAAAATGTATTCTTAAACCTTTTTCATGCGTTGGATATAGCAAAACAAAATTTAAAAATTTCTTTCATAAAAAGACCATATCATCAAAGGAAGTCTAGTTCTGGTCACACATCTTTTCAGGCCAGTTCAAGTAATTGACTGACTGAACAATCGAAAAGAATGTACAATAGTTGTTTTGTGGATGTGACCAGGATGTGGATGTGGATGTGAATAGGTATTTGACTTGGAACAGACATTGTTATCCAAAAGGGTCTCTTGAGATCAGTTATGTCTGAGCCCCTTATAATAAAGCCCACCAAGGCCATTAAAATACTAGGAATATTGTAAAGCAATGAGTTAGCATTTGTTTTCCATCGTTTACTTTTTTATACAAACGAATAATCTTAAAAACGTTAAGCGCAAGATCTACATGATGGAAATAAAAAAAAAAAAAGTATAACAGACAACTCACAGTACACAGGAGTAATATATTGTTTTTTTAATGAACTTTCTTGTTTTCAGTACCAAAATAAATCAATTTAATTATCTGTATATACTTGCAACAATACAATCACCGCAATGAAAAGCGACAAAAACTCTTCCTTTAAATATCACGGTGATTTAGCTGAACCATTATTTCTGCTTTAGCACAACGTTTTGGGTGGTATTTTAACTTTAACGAAATGTTCATCGTCAACGATTCGATATTCAAAGTTACGAAAGTTTACATCCTCCTTTTTACTGTTGATGCAATCGGCATGCATTTTGGCGAGTACTGGCTTAAGAGTTTCTATCCCGGCAATGCGCGCGAGTTCATCGTAGTATCGTTGCTGCAAATCTCCAGCCAGCATATGCGATAGTTTACCGTTTAAACCGCGTTGCTTTCGCTCCTCTAAATCCTGTTGCCAGGATTCTAGCATTTCTCGTTTGCTCGGCAACTGTTTTTGTCCGCTAAAGAATTTTAGGCAAAATCTTGCTTGCAGATCCATCATAAGCATCAGACAAGCGTTGAATGGTAACCCGATAAAGGCCATTGTCGGTTGATTGATGTTGATGCAATGATAATAAAGGGGGCTGATGGTGTTGTCGTGTAACGACACACCACAGTCCACGGATAGAAACGGTGTCGAGTAGCGATAACCCGTGCAGTAGATAATAGCATCGAAATCCTCCTGTGTGCCATCAACAAATTCTGCACCAGTTTGCATTATGCGCAAAACTTCTGGCTTCTGTACAACCCGATCGCCGGTATGAACGGGATCTGTACACCGATGACTCAGCACAACCTTATCGGCGTGCACAGCAATGTCTGGTGCTATATCCATCCCACTGTGACCTCCACCAACTACCAGCACTCGCTGGTTTCGATATGTTTCACTTCGGCGAAAATCTTTGCTGTGTAGCTGTTGGCCACGAAATGTATCCTTTCCCGGAAATGATGGAACTACAGGAGAACTATAATGACCATTGCACACCAGAACGAAATCGAACTTATGCATGGCATATTGATTGTTGGCTACATCTTTCACCAAAACCTGCAATGTGACGCCAAATTTAAACTAGCTCCATTGTGATCCGTGCTCGTGGCTGTTTCATATCATACTTACGTCCCAATGATTCGTTCCAAAATTTCTGGCCACCCTAACTACTTCGTGCTCAAATTGAATTACTTTCTTCAATTGATACTTGTCCACGTAGCCTTCCAGTTGCTTTATCACATCACTGATCGTCACGAATGTTGGCGCCTGTTCGTCGATGGGATAGTCCGGATATCCCATACCTTGTTTGACTAGGTTTGTGCGAAGGTTGGCGTACATGCATGTAATATCCAAACCGTTTGAATCTTTTCCAGTATTTTCAGTGTACGCCCATAAGCCGCCAATTTGCTTAGATTGTTCAAACACTGTCACGATAGCATTACTATCAATGGCCAGCGCATGTTTGGCGGTACATAGACCCGAAGGTCCAGCTCCGATAATACAATAAGCAGCAGAAGGTCCCTGAAATGAATACAATCGTAATATAAGTGTTGTTTCTTTGTGTTACTTGCAATAAAGTACCTTACCATTCCAAGCGGAGCAAGATTTGGCGAGCGTGCGTAATGGTCCGTATCTGAGATGATACTGATGATACAGTAGCGCGCGCTGAATGATAAGAGGGATGGTTTGACGCATGTGACGTAGCCGGTTCGTTTCAATATATTTTATGTTTATTCTTTGCAGCTTATTGAATACTAAAAATAATACCTTCGAAATACTTTAGCAACATTTAACATTTGTATTTTAACAGTCATTTTTGGTGCCACCTTAAAATAAAATAATTATTTTTGATTGCATACTGTTATCAACACATACCGTTCATCACAACACCCGTATCAAACCAATGAGCACAAGAAGTTTGATGAGCGTTCATTTCCTTCATGTTCCCTAAATCTATTAAAGAAATTGACACTTAAAATTAGAAAATTACGAATTTTATTTCTTTATTGTTGTGCACACCAACACTAATCGTGTTGGTATATCCCTGACCAAAGGATGTTAAAAAAAGTATGCAATTGATTTCTTAAATCTCAACATTGACATTGTGCTCTATGTGCAACTATAATATCACTTAAATCTAAAACATGACTTGAATGATATAAGGCATGCAAGGAGTTCCATCAAAAGATCCCTGTATTTCTTATTTTTTGTGTATTCTGTTTTAGAACTACATCCTAATGGTATTGACATTTCTTATCTCTAATAGATTGGTTGTTAATCGTAACTTAATAGATATTTCAGAATAATTATTCACACCCATTCGAGGAAGTTCTGCAGAACCATGTCCATTTGACCGCTTTATTGCTAGAACGGTCGAAGCACAGCAAAACTATAATTAAACTACATTTTTGTGTTTTCTCACTAGTCGCGGTCGTTAGCCTAATGGCCTTACCCTTTACCCGGCCCCGCCCTTAATGTTATGCGATGACCGAGTTAGCAATAGACAACAACTAGCCTGACGGTATCAACGGACGACGCCGTTCCGTGTTATTATCTGATCTTGCTTAAGTTGACGCCTGCATTGCCTGATGATGCATTGCATTCGCCCGTGAGAGAATGCATCAGCACCACGTGTGCGTATGGGCAGTAGGACGCGATTGAAGGATGCGTTATAAATGTGTTGAACAAACCGCACTCAGACCCAGTCGTTTGTAGCGTTGCCGTGTTGCATACGTTAAACGTTTGGATTCTGGGTGTACGTATAGGCTCAGTGTCGCGATCCATCACATAAGAAGGAGTAGACAAGTGAACATGAAATACTGTATCATAGGCGCCGGCATGGCAGGTTTGGCTGCCGCACGACGTGTGCTCGAAATCGGAGCAGAGGTTACAATTTTCGAACGTATGGATCAAATCGGTGGAACATGGATCTATACCGATGAGGTTGGCGTCGATCGTTACGGACTTCCTGTTCACACCAGTATGTACCGAGGATTGCGCACGAACTTGCCAAAGGAGGTGATGGGATATCCGGATTTCCCCATACCGGCACAACGCAATTCATACATTGTTTCGGAAGATATTTTATCATTTTTGCGTTTGTACGCCGATCGGTATAACATCAAAACCTGTATTAAGTTCGAGCATCATGTCGTGCAAGTCCATAGCACGGACGGTGAACGTTGGATCGTGGAAGTAGAAAATCTAACAAATCAACAAAAGCAACTGCATGTTTTCGATTTCCTTTTCATTTGCAACGGTCATTATCACACTCCGAGCGTACCAAAAGTGGAGGGAAGGGATTGTTTCCGTGGACAGCAACTGCACAGCCATGATTATCGATCTAGTGAACATTACAAAGGTAAGTCCATTTACATCGCTAGCAAATCGTTTTGTCCGGCTCCTGATCATGGCTTTACTTTGTCGTGTTTTAGACAAAGCAGTACTAGTAATAGGAGCTGGTCCCTCCGGTATGGATATAGCACTAGAACTGGCGAAAACAGCGCGCCGAGTAACGATCAGTCACCATATGGAACGTTTGGCCTTCCCCTTCCCTTCTAATTTGTCCCAGCAGCCAGACGTTTCTATGCTTACGAAAATCGGTGCAAAGTTCACGAACGGACAGGAGGAATCGTTCGACGTAGTGCTATACTGCACAGGCTTTCGGTATAGTTTTCCCTTCCTCGGTGCGGATTGTGGCATCCGAGTGCAAGATAACTACGTGCAATCGCTGTACAAACATTGCATTAACATTAACCACCCAACGATGGCGTTCATCGGACTACCGTTTTACGTGTGTGCGGCACAAATGATGGATCTGCAGGTTCGATTCTGTCTGACATACTTTACGGGAAGGCAAAACTTTCCACCGTCAAACGTCATGCTGGATGATGCAGCACAAGAGTTTGAGGACCGTTTACGGCGAGGATATAAAAGAAGGCACGCGCACATGATGGGACCTGAGCAAGGTCGATATTATGATGATCTTGCAAGGACGGCCGGAATTGAAACCGTTGCACCGGTTATGACTAAACTGCACAACGAAAGCAGTCAGCGGTTTGTGGACGATTTGATACACTTTCGTGAGGACGTATTTAAGATTGTGGACGAGAAGCATTTTGAATATGTAAAGGAGTAATTGTTGCCTTTGTTGTAGCTGTTATTATTACAAATGCTGATTATTGATTTTATAAATAATAACGAACTGACAAATAAATCGAATATAGCAATCAATAACAACAGCTATGATTGCTTGCAAACCATTCGAGCTCATTTGCGTAAATGATTCCGGAAGTTTACGCATTGCTCGCTGGAAGGTTTCTGTCCATTACGATCAAAGGAACAACAAAAGGCAGCAAAGCTTTTGTGTTTACGTGAATCCTCTATGATTGTTTGTATAAAATAAAACCATTTGCTCTGCCACATGCTTTATCTCGCGAAACCTGATTATAAAGAACTTGCGCAAGAAAAGTAAATAAAACAAAGCAGTAAACTACTCATTCGCGAACATATATTAACCCTGCCTACTTTGAGTGATGAAATCCTTCCCGAATTTGCATCTGCCTTTGATTGGAATTTACTTATTTCTGTATCTCTATTGTCTATTGTACATCAACAATTTGTTTTCCCGTGCCAATGCCGATTCTTATGACCTTTCTTAATGTTCGGAGGATAGAGTTAAACGCTGTTCGATTTAGTAATAAACTAATATACTATAAAGTTATATTTGGTGCATACTTTACTGTTTCTTACACTGTACCATAGTTGTACTAAATAACACATTTATCTTACCACATAATAAATTATTTTCCCTCCAATATTGTGCTTTCCTGCGTAGTTGTCTCATATAACTTTTGCCCACCTAAACATTCTAGTTTACCTTCACAAACGTCTCGTCGTCCACAATTCGGAATTTATCACTTCGGAAATTCACCAAATCTTCCGAGTAACGCATTGCACTGATCTTATGCAGCTTCTTGATCACTGGCTTAATCGGTTCGATTTCAGCCGTCTGTGCTAGATCGTCATAGTAGCGATCCTCAACAGGGCCCATCATATGAGCTTGGCGTTTCTTCAAACCACGCTTCCATCGTTCATCCATCTCGGCCGCTGTATCGGCAATCATCTCTTCCTGTGTGGGTAGCGCTTTTCCACCACTGAAAAACTTAAGGCAAAATCGTGCCTGCAAATCCATCATCTGTGCCGCGCAGACGTAGAACGGAAGCCCGATGAATGCCATCGTAGGATATCGTATGTTAATGCAGTGTTTGTAGAGCGGTTGCACGTAATTATCCTCGACAATAATCCCGCAATCGACGCTTAAGAATGGGAAGGTGTACTTGTAACCGGTGCTGTAGCAGATAACACTAAAGTCTTCACTGGTACCATCCGCGTACTGCACACCAGTTTCGGTAATCCGCAATACGTCCGGTTTCAATGTCACATTGTTCGGGAACACCGTTTGGGGCTTATCCTTTAAATGGTGGCTCAAGGTTACACGGACCGCTTTCTTGGAAATTTCGTATGCCATATCCATTCCCGAAGGACCCGCACCGATGACGAGAACTGTTTCACCTGTAATATAAAGAGACACACAATAATGACCACAAGCTAACGTTTATCTTCGCGGAGAGCCGTGGTTTACCTTCAAATGGTTCGTTGGTGCGATAATCGTGACTGTGCATCTGCTTGCCACGGAATGCGCTTATACCGGGATACTTTGGTAAATTGGGCGTATGGTAGTGTCCATTACAGACCAGAACATAATCGAACGTGAACGTTAGCAGCTGATCGTTTGGACAGTCGCGTACAATCACTTCCCAAGCTTGCTCGTCGATCGTTGGTTTCACACGCACTACGTAGTGATTGAAGCGAATGTGTTCCAAGATTCCAAATGATTCGGCGAATTGCTGAAAGAACGTTAGCATATCCTCCGCTGGGATGTAGGAACTTTCTTGTTCCGGTATGGGAAAGTCCGGATAGCCCATGATCTCTTTCGGCAGATTAGTTTTCAATCCTTTGTACATACTAGAGTGGACGTCGATACCGTATTCATTTTTGCCTGTCTGTTCATTGAATACCCAGGTTCCACCGAGCTGTTTGCCCATCTCGAACACGGTAACAATTCCTCCTGCCTGCAACGCATGCCGCGCGGCACATAGCCCAGCGGTACCTGCTCCTATCACGCAAAAAGTGCGCTTTGTCTGAGAAATAAGAGAAAAAAAAAGTAATTTACTTTAAAATAAGAAAGATGTATGACGCAAGCAATATAACACACATTTCTGGTGCGATTCAAAAGAAACCCATTTTTTACAGGTCTTGGGCGGTTTCTGGTCTGGAAGTTTGCATCAGTTTACCAGTTCAGGTTTTACATGGTACTTACAATTAGTCATTCAATTAGTGGAAGAGATTTTACGAATGGATGCCGAAGTTTGATTTTAATTCATAGATTCCATGTAATTGCGCTATGCGTTACAATGCACTTAATAGTCATCTTTGTGAGGTTTGCTGTCTGCAGGATGACCAACAAGCTTTGTTCCGTATTTCTCGCTTTTCAAGGTCCAGTCCCACGATCAATGCACAGTTCATAGTGCGTCGGCTATTAGCCTAGATGGCTTGTGCTCTCATTGTGCGGTGAGCGTCCCATGCGTGAAGCTCACTTCCTTAATCATTCGGTTAGTACCACATAAAGCCAAACTGATAAGTGAGAACCATGCGATGAACACCGCACAGCAGGAAAGATTGGAGCAACAGGGGCTTGTGCATCATGAGCACAGTAATGTGCTGGCGTTGAATCGTCATCAATGGATAGTAACAGTACCATCACACACGTCCTAGTATGATGAGGGAGGGGGAAGGGGCAATGTTCACCAAAAAATTAACCGATCACTCATTAAACACTGCTTAGGTTATCGGTTCCGGACTAACAATCAAGCGGGAAGAGCATTGCCTCTGTTGCTATGTATCAGGTAGCATAACCGGATTTACTGATAAGCAGCAGTTAGTGCTGTAGAAATCACTGCCATCTTCCCGAAACACCATTCGAGCAAGGCTTGAATGAATCAAACACAATCGACTAGCCACAATCGACACGCATATTGAAGACGTGCATGTGCATCGCTCGAAAAAGTGATGAAATACATCGCACAAACTGTAGAAAACAATAACGATACCAGTTGTTATCTTCAAACAAAGAAAATCCCAAACTTGATCCTTTGCTAATGAATTTCAAACTGAAAAGGGAATTCAAACGCTTAAGGCATTCAACAGCGAAGACTCTCGAAGACAGAAGAATAGATAACGTGTGTCTCATCCTTCTGTATTTGCAAAAATGTTTTCCGGTAGGTTGGCTGACGCCAAGTGCATTAACATCGGATTTGTTAGCTGGAAGATATCATGAACTTGCTATCGAGTGTTCGTTTACATAATTGACCATGTACGTCAGGCTCAGGTCAGACGTCATTCAGAGCGGCAATCATACGTGGTGTATTTTTCCGCTTTTCTTTGAGTATTTCAAGCAACTGTACTAGCTTTTTATTTTTGAAAAAGAAGGTGAAAATGAGAGTAATACAATTTTTAATAATTGCATAAACAACCAATGTGAAACATTCACACTTGATAAAGATGGACTATTCCAAAGTTCTTTCTCTAAAAATTTTGATGCATTACTCATCATGCATCTAAATGAAAAGGGTGCAAACAGCATTTATATCATTAACTGTGGTGAATTGCAAGCAAGGTAACTTTCAGTCGAATAGAAAACTATTTAAAAGAAACGCTAGTATTAAGTGTTATATTGAACATTCCCTCATTATGTATTATAAGCTATCGATGAACGAAGTTTGTTCTGCAACAGCAGTTTAATTGTAATAACATAAACAAAACTCGTGTAGTAAACTAATGCAGAACACTACGAACAAGTATATGGATGATGTTACAAATAGTTAAACACGACGGTATGATCCAATGCGATCTGTCAATAATATACTTAACAAAGATTGCCACATCTTCTAATCATCGAATGATGAATACCGACTATCAACCGATTATGTAGCTGATGACGAAATCGATTACACTCCTTTTAACGATCGAGGTCAGTCCAAAGAGATTTCTTCACCTCCTACAATCATTTGTGATCGTTCGTTTGTCGAACGTCAATGCAGTTCGCAACTACCGGCACATTGCAGTCACTGCACTGCTTTATTCAATCACCAACTCACCTTTTCAATCACCATGGTGGTTGTTGCGATCTACGAAAACTCGCTTAATTATCACTTAACTACCTTTTTCGCAAATAACAACTGTTTCACACGCTCGAGACCTCAAAAGAGATGCACTTTTAAGGTTTGCAATGAAAAAATATTAGATCGTTCTTTACCGTTTCACTATCGCGACTGTACTACCGCCCTGCAGAGAGCCTTATTTATTTATATTATGCTCCCGGCCGCCTCGATTTTTCATCCATATCTGTGAGGCTTCAAACGCGATCCATTGCAGTAGTATTTTTTACGCTCACGATTTACCTCGCATGTACACTGCATTGATACCGGTAGTAAAACCGGCGGGAGAATGCTGTTCATACACACACGCTCAGCTGAGCAGTGGAATGCATTCTAGATGATTGATATGTTTAAGAACATTGCACCGATCGTTGATTTGTCATCTTGTTAAGGGACTTTCCAAATGTGGTAAGTTATTCACGAATCGTATAATCTTAACGTATAACGTCATTCAAAATTTCCTACTCCAATTTAATTGTCTAATCAATAAAAGTTTGTTTTGTTGTAGTGGCGCAGTAGCGCAATGGGATTCTTTATGAATTCTGAATCATAAATGGTCTTAAAATGGGATGAAGTTAGTTGTTCTTAATTCTTCCAATTTTGTTTAATGATGTGCAATTCAATTGGATCTTCACAATCGCGTTTATGCACTTCATTAAGACTATGAATTAAAATATAAAACTGTTCCTATGAAGTTAAGCAATAAGTTATGGATTAAGCTATTTCATGATCTTTTATTTTTTAAATTCATGAGTTATTTTTTAAATGTTACCAAGAAAATAATTTTGTATTTTTTTTTTTATTCAAATAAAATGGCTTTATATCTATTTGTAAAATGAGATCAATGTTTAAAAAAAGTACAGCGTTATGTTTAAAACTGCGCGTTAAATTGAAAACCCTCGTCAAACGCTCCACATGGGTTTAGGATTTGATTTGTTTGTATATTTTGTTTTATTCACAAACAACGAACAATGCGGTCTCGCTGTTTGCGTTTTGAGTAGGTCATAACATAGGATCTAACAAATATTTACATCGGTTTTTTGTTGGTTGGATGGTCTATTTGTAGACTATGTATCCTTTAAGGAATTGCGCAGGAATAATCTTATTTCCATTATCACTTACGTATACTTTAATCTTTGTTTAGAAACGACTACCTTTACGTTTGTTTGAATGAGTTTTTTGTTCTTGCGATCTTGGTTGCGATGCTTTTTGTAAACATTTATTTGGAATAATAGAAAATTTCGTTATATTTCTAAACAATATTTGGACTGGCCCTGTAATACAATCGTCGAGTCTTTTGGCACGACAACATGCCCGTCATCAGTTAAAATCTCGAATGGATCGAGCCCCCATACGCATGACAAACTGTCCTGTTATGGTTGAACTAAACAGTCACAAAGAGCAACGCCCTAACATGAGTGGCTAAGGCAGGTCGTTTTGCCGAATATAGTCGTTGCCGCTAATTTTTGCTTCTAAGACACCAATTTCTCATAGCGTGCATTTTTGCCTCGATCAATCTCAATCTTTAAATTCAGACATCTCTGTTAAAAAATCAGTAAACTGCACGAACTTCGTACAAGAGGAGACTAAGAGGACTATTCCATCCATACGAATGAAAAAAAAAAGACAATATATTATACAAAAAAAGGCACGTATGAACCAAATCATAACAACAAAATGTTTGGGCTATTGGTTCAAAAACATTTGTGTGTATACTTTTATGTGGAAAAGTCTCATACATTTAACATAAAAAATCTCGAACTTAGGTCGGTCAACCCAGTTCCTGGAAATATGTGTCTACAAATGATAAGTTCCCTAGTAAATCTAGTAAAATGGACAACACACAAATACGCCTTGAATGATATGTAGTGCCGTAGTGTTTTGTAAGAAATATTTCGTTCGTCAATTTTTTACAGATGGACGGGAAGTTGGAGGATACCCTAGCATAAAGATCCTGTAGTTTACTGTTTTCTTAACAGAGATAACTGAATCCAAAGAATCGGAAAAATAATAAAGAAGTTCCTGAAAATGAAGTGTCCCACTTTGATTACCCAGAACAGTACCATACTTTTATTTAGTTGTGATATTATCACTTCGCACTCTATTTCATTTCTTAACTTGCCATCGCCAACTGCATCATCTTATTTGAGCTTGTGACCTTATGAGCTTAATTTTTTGTTATAATATATTTAATATTTAACATGTGTGAAAATGTCAAATGAATTGTTGGAAGCAAAATATCATAGTGAATACATCATCAAGGGCACAAAAACGGATTGTGTACAACGATTTTTATTGCAATTTTGAATTGGTCTAATGTTGAGGGATGTTATACCAGCACGATGCATGGCATCAGGCAGAGTTGACGTTTTTGATGATTGCCGAAGTATGACAGTACAGTGTTGTATGCGTAGGTTATGTACAGCGCAACACTGTGTGTATATGTATGGATGTGTGGGTAGAAACGTACAGTGAGCAGACAAATAACTTTTCGTTGCTAATCGATAACGCAAACAAATCTTTTCCTTCACAGAATGGGCCACTTCATGTGAAAAACAGTGTTGTGGGTGGAAAATTGTGGTGCTTATATTGAAATTCGGGTGCAATCGCAATAAATTATCATGGATCGTAGTATCAGAGCCAGAGGCAACCTTTCGGTACGTTGAAAATCAAAAGCATTATTTGTGAAAGTGGATGTTTTTCCATGAACCGTCCATGTTTCCTTGAATGGGGTGGTATGGCATCATCGTTCACATTTGGAGATCGTTTAGTTGTTGTAGTTGTGTGATTTTTATTGCACAGATTCAAAACCACCATAAGGTGTGCAGTTGGGTTGGTATGTAAGCTCTTCGTCAGTCTCTCTGGTTGTTTACCTAACTGAGAGACTTGAAAGAACAGGATGTAGGAAGTCATTGCACAATAACATTCTGTTTATTGAACCGTCTAGTCCAGGTGGGCCAGATTAATCATGCATCCCTCCGTCCCGCACGGGGTGTGTTTTTGAAACGAACATACCAGTTTTTGGGCGACTTACTAGAGCAAAAGAGAGGCACCCTCGTGGTGAATCGAAGTGTGACTAAAAGCTTTTAAAATCGAAAGTGTCGAAATGCTGATGCGAGGCGCACTAAACCACTTGTAATACTTGTATCTATTTGCCATGGGCAACGTAACCGATGATGGCTTCTTTTCACGTGATGAATTGTACTGTTGATTAATATTTTGCGAGCGTGCTGGGGAAACGAATATTTCTAATGGTGATGCAATGTTTTCTGTATTTTCCTAGAACACAAAAAATGAATGTGTCCAGGTGGTTGTACGATGTCGGCCACTCAACAACAAGGAATTGACAGGCAACTTCCAAAAAGTGGTTGATGTTTTCCCTAGCCGAGGTGTCATCGAAATCCTGAATTGCAATGAAGCGTCGAGAGAAAATAAAAAAATGTTTACGTACGATGCGGTGTACGATTGCCTGTAAGTAAGCCGTTCATAGCTAGCCGTTCATAGCATTCGTCACATACCTAAAAAAGATTATCTGAACTTGTTTTAGCTCGACACAGCAAACGATCTATGATGAAGTGGTACGTCCACTGGTTTCATCCGTCATGGAAGGGTTTAATGGGTGTGTCTTCGCGTATGGCCAGACGGGCACGGGTAAAACGCACACGATGGAAGGCCTCAAGAATGATCCCGAGCAAAAGGGCATCATACCCCGGGCATTCGAGCAGATATGGGCACACATAAACCGAGCGCAGAACATGAACTTCCTGGTGGCGGTTTCGTATTTGGAAATTTACATGGAGGAATTGCGCGATCTATTAAAACCAAACTCAAACTCCTCTCTAGAACTACGCGAGCGGGACGGCGGTATCGTGGTTCCGAACTTACACTCTGTGTTGTGTAAAAGCGTCGAAGACATGCTGAACGTGATGCACCAGGGAAACAAAATCCGTACGGTCGGGTTCACGAACATGAATGAGCACAGCTCCCGTTCGCATGCGATTTTTCTGATCAAGATTGAAATGTGCGAAGCGGGATCGACTCTAGTCAAAGTCGGAAAGCTAAATCTGATTGATCTGGCCGGTAGTGAAAGGCAATCTAAAACGGGTGCCACTGCCGAGAGGTTGAAGGAAGCAAGCAAAATAAATCGAGCGCTCTCATCGCTTGGCAACGTAATCTCGGCGCTAGCAGAAAAGTCTCCTCACGTTCCGTACCGTGATTCGAAGCTGACGCGCTTGCTGCAGGATTCGTTAGGTGGCAATTCAAAAACTATCATGATAGCGAACATTGGTCCCTCCGAGTTCAATTACAATGAGACGCTGACTACGCTACGGTATGCTCATCGGGCAAAGACGATCGAAAACAAACCGGTGAAGAACGAGGACCCGCAGGATACGAAGCTGCGCGAGTACCAGAACGAGATAGCGGAACTGCGCAAACTTATCAGCGAAAGGCAGAAGAGGGAAAGAACGGTGCACCGCGAGAAAAAAGCTAAAAAGAAAGCGACACGTGTTAAGCGCGAACCGAGCCTTACGCAATCGGATGAAAAATCTGACTCGGAGGTCGAGGAAGAGGAAGACTGCGAAAAGGAGAACGAGCAAGATTTCAATGAGCTGGACACAAAAGCCAAAGAAGAGTTGATGAAGGAACGCGAAGCAACCGCAGCATTGGCTGCAAAACTCCAAGAGCTAGAAGGGCAACTAGTCAAGGGAGGCAAGAATATTTTGGACACTTACACCGAGCGGCAGTTCGAGCTAGAGAAAAAGCTGTCGGAAATTGCGGAACGAAAGAAGAGGGAAATTGAAATGCAGCAGCAGCTAGAGCTGCAAGAAGAATCGACAATGGAAATCCGCGAAACGTTTACCTCGCTACAACAAGAGGTAGAACTGAAGACGCGTAAGCTGAAGAAATGCTATGCTAAATGCATGGCATTGAAGCAAGAGCTACAGGACACTCGCGATGAGCATAACCGAGATAGGCGTGAACTGGAAATGACACAGAATGAATTAATCAAGGAATTGAAGCGATTACTGCTAATTATTGACAACTTTGTACCGGCAGAGGTGAAGTCACGATTGTACACGCAGGCCAAGTATGACGACGAGGCCGAGGAATGGTTCCTTAATGGAAGCATGATGCTGAACAATCACCAAATGCTGACACGCCCAGTCGCTGATCCGAGCCGGAGGCGACCGATGAGTGAGTTTGCCCTGCAAATGATCAAAACGAAGTCTAGTGATGCCATCCGCTATAAGGTAGGTGTAATTATGTGTGCTGTACCGCTGCTGTTTTGTGTTATTGAACGAATCAGTACTGAAGTAACCTGTGTCTCTATTTTATAGGGAGAAAACATTCTCAACTACGAACTGGACATGCCACTCAGGACGACTTACGAATACTCGAATCCGAAAGTTTCGGCCTCACTGCAAGCAGTACTGGCGGAAGCTATGCAAACCGAGGATGACATTGACATCACCGATCAGTCGAACTACGCGAGTATGATGAAGATGCGTCTCGATCAAATCACCAAGCGCAATGTGCAGGAACATGTAGCAAGTGCTACGACCGGTAGTGTTGCCGGAAGCGGTAACGTGATCGGTAGTACCAGCGGAGTTTCAGGTGTGAATGGATCGACTGGTAGTGTTACTAGCGGAATAATGACCGCTGGTAGTAGCAGCAGCAGCCGAGCTCGATCATCGGTTTACAGCCGTGGAAAATCAGCGGCACCTGCCTTCGGAGCGCATTCTGCGGCACCGGTAAAAAAAGTATCCACGTCGGCACTTATGTCAAGCAGCCATGGCAGCAACGGTGCCGGAGCGAGCCATATGTTCCCGAAAGCACGCGGTCTCATACCCAAGTAGAGACTGCGCGACGGTGAAACTGAAGTACTCATCTAATTGTCATCATCGTCATCGTATCACCATCATCATCATCAAGAAACGCAACGGATCATCGTTTAATCCCTCAATCTAAGAATATGATTGATGATCTCGCTTTTGCTATGCTTTAGTGCTTAAAGTGATATTGCAGTGTCGAAATGTACTCCAGATGTCGGAGTATAGACCCATGTTTATCACAATTACATTGTTTAGTTTGCACGAATCGACGGATGAAAGACGATTGTAGGAAAAGTTTCACTCACGCGCGCGCTTGTATCATGACACTAAATCGGTAATATGACAAAGAAATGAATGTTTAGAAACACTCGATGGACAAAGATGGACAAACAGAATGAATCGTGCTGTAAAAGTTATCTTGTTTAAGTAAAACAAAGTATGAGATTGTCGAACAAAATTAAGTAAAGGCACATGTAACAAGGGCAACTAACTACTGACGAGAGGTATGCAACAAAATTTGAACGAGTGTTCATACGCAATTCAATTTAATCAAAATGAAACTAGCCGTAAACTATTGCAGTGTAGGATTACGGAAAAGACGTCAATGAGATATGCTCGGAAGGTATTAACAAAAGCTGTGCCTAGGAATACTGTTATGCTACTTATTTGTTTCTTAACCAGTAAATTTCGCGCAACTAATCAGTTTGAATCACTAAACGCAATACGTGTCGCTTGAATTCCGATTAGGATATTAAAAATATTTATGTTTGTTACTTATTTAGTTTTAGTTTGTGTTCGTTGTAGCCCGTTTTGTTTTGTAGAAAGTGTTAAGCAGGACGTGAACTTGATTATTTTGTATGTCAATCATATTCTGTATCGGTGTAAATTTAGTTATTATGTTATTTGTTTTTTTTGTTTGATGGTGTTCATCAAATTCAAACGAGTTTAATGTTTTCATTGTAAATATTTTCATACATTTTGTGCAAAATAAGAAAGGGCAATAATTGCGGAGAAGAAGATTAAATCTTTCTTTTTTCGTTTGTTATTTCGACCGAATGATACTTTGGTTTAGAATGTGGTTTCTTATGTGTTAGTATCAATCGTTGATTTGTGCGTATTCCAGCAAAGAAGTTGTAGCTTTACATCCACCGAGAATAGAGATCGTCTTTATGTCAAATTATAGTAAACTCTGCGTTTGGAATGGAGTTTTGTAATTGGCTCACGTTATCACAAGGCTGGATCAAACTGATGCATGTAGCGCAAATCATGCTTAAAATACTCGATCGAGACATATATTCGCATACACGATGTTCAACCACTAACTAGAAGAGAGAGCATTTATGAAAGGAAAGGAAAGTGTAGCAGATTTAGCTTTCAGGTCTTTAAATCAAAGGGTGCAAATAGTTTACGATACGGTGGGGATACATTACGACAATACCCGTAATGTAAATGTGATTGCTTTCCTTAGGATACCAACCATTAATTGAAATATTCGCGAATTGTTCCCATATTCCTTTGCCATTTCAAATGCACCAAAACATATAATTTAACGCTAATTATACATTTTCAATACAATGTCACGCTGAATATTAGTCGGATTTTCTTGAGGAAATTAATCTTAGCTACATCGTGCAAAGTATAAAGCACCCTTGCTCCTGCAAAACAAATTTTCATTCGATCCTAATGTATGTGAAGTTGTGCAAGGGGATTATGGTAGGGAGAGAACTGAAAGTATGTTAAAGGAAAAAAAAAATTGTAACATGATTTGAAACAGATTAACTGCATGATGATGGTTAGCTTTTTTATCCGGTGTTCCACCAGATGGATATTTAGCACAACTGGGTTTTGGGATTAAGCTACGGAACTATAGTAATCGGCTAGGGATGTAGAGAAAAAAGAAGAACGTATTATTCAAAATATAAAGAAAGTCGTACAAAATGTCTAAGAGATTGTGTTCAAATTTGCTGCTCGTTTAATGGATTGCAATGCAACTTCAGTTCTTTATTGTGGGTCTTAGCGCCAACATGTACACGGGATAGAGTTCTTTGGGAAAGCTTGTTTGACGTTGCTCCTTGACGACGCGCAAGTTACCTTGCTTTAATAGTTGTTTCATCTGTAGCAATGGTCTTGTAACTGATGAATCGGTTCGGTCGACATCTACTATGTTGCTGGTGGTAAAGTTTTCCTTGATCACTACCATTCCTCCCCGAGTGAGTCCTTTCGAACAACGAATAAAAAAATTAACCGTATCCTCGTCCGTCAAGTGGCCAAGAACCCATTGTGCCCATATAATATCATATCGTCCTTCCTCGGGGCTGAAGTCTTGCAATCCTGCGTTGAATACTGTTCCCAATTTTGAGGAAAAATCTGCCAGCTCCGTTCGAGCAGTCTGGCAAAATTGTCCATCCTGCTCAACCAGATCTACTTGGTCAAACCACGGAAGAAGCAAGTTTTTGCTGATTCTACCAATACCGGCACCACAGTCCAAGGCCCTTTTACGCCCGGGAGCCGGTTTTTGCTTGTAGAGCTGCTTCAAAAACTGTTCCGATCCACGAATATCGATGAATGAGATACTGCCAAAGCCGCCGAGCATTCCATCCACAGTGGGAGACACATTGGACCAATATGTTTTAGCGTTATTATAATAATTTTTACTATCTGCAATGACGTCATCTACTTGCGAGCATTCTGAATCGTTCCGACAATGATCGTTGTTGTTAGCAGGATCTGCAACTTCATTAATTTCGGAAGAACTGTTCGTGAAGCTTTCGTCACTCTTTTGCGATGCCATGATATTAAAGTATAAGGAACACTTGTAGGATTTAGAGTAGAATTTATTATCTAATGTCGGGTTACTTTTCTGTTTATTTGTACGAACACGAGGTAGCTGCTCGATGCGTTGTTTTTCTTTGAGATGTACAAGCAAAACAAAAATGCATGAGATTTGTTTGGTTGATGTTTTGTTAAATTTCAACTCCACTTTAACCAAAGATGAACTCGACTCAACGTAGCTATAAACGCAAACGATGACAGCTTACACGTTCAGGGGTGTCAGATCTACCGCTTTATATTTATCTGTGGTTTTACTGATTTTCGATAAGCTGACTGATTCACAGAAGAGTACCTTCAAACTACCGATTTTTCATTATTACCTTTGGATATCAGAGAATTTTCCAAATCTTGCTCAAGTAACCATTAACTCATATACCCATAAACTTTACTTTATCCATTTCCCATAAGGAATGATAATCCTACTAAAGGACAGTGTCCATGGCTTCCCACACACTTTATAACAGGTTTGGCAAACCTGTGTCACTGTTAGTCTAGGTTGGCGCGAAACACAATTAATTTTGAAGAGAGCGGGAACGTTTTTATTATCAAGCTTTCCAGGTTACTCAGATGAACTACACTAGAACGACGATTATCCGAGTTATGTAATTTCGAATCACTCGATTCGGGACCGGATGTTTACAACTAAATCGATTTCCACGGATAATAGAACCTGTGAAACTTTTTATATCTTCAATTGTTCACGGGATAAATCTTCCATTTAAAGGTCTCAATAAAATTTGACAATGTTATTCGCATAAAGAATAGTTAAACAAATTGATGATTTACTTTATGTGCTTAGAATATTAAATCTTCGTTGAGAATTGTAATAGATGGTTCTTGGTTTAACCATTTTTTTTCAAAATATCTTTTACATTGTGCTAAACGGTTGAGAAGATGTATTTTTTTGTGGCGAATAATCCGCTCACCGGTTAACCCGGCTAATCGGAGTTCCTATACAGGCAGTTCCCGAGATATTAAAGCAAACTACCGTGTATTTCGAATATCAGCGTGAGTCGGATTTGGCGTTTTACAGTTGAAATACCTTTAATGTATGTGTAGTTTTGCTTGAAGTTGGTGGCTGTAACTTTTAAATCAATTTTTTAATAAGATTAAAACAGAAAACTAGCACATTTTTTTAATTTAAATGATTCATAAAAAGTCAGTAAAAACTGTCAAATTTGTAAAACAGCACATTGCTGAATCCGCATATATTAAATATTTTTGGCCTAGATACGAGACATACGCGGATTTCCACATCTAATTGTACTTGAAGCAAGTTGCATTTATAACTTTCTGTTTCTATCCTATCAAATAATTAATTAAGTATCCGAAACCACAAATTCCAATCAAAATTGAAGTCATTAGACATTATTCATTATTTCTAAATCCGCTAAATTTAACCTACGCGGATATTCCAGTCATGAGGTTTCTCCGCGGTACACATTTATAGCGTATCTTGTCGACAACTCGTATTTCTTTCCTTTAGGTTCTTTTATATGTATTTCCAATACGTCATTATTGTTTTTGAAAATGTCAGCGGTCACTTCAGATTTACGCAGGGTTATTGTACTTATTTGAACCACATTAACACGCAAACAGTATAAAAAATATATAGTTAGAATGTTTGGCTTATTGTTTTAAGTTACAGGACATAGGACAAGGCATTCCAATCTTAGTTATTGAAGGTTACATAGACTTTTAATTAGCAAACTACGCTAACAATTCTGGACGGCAATAATTTAACTCCGGACCGTACCCACCGCAGCAAGGATTGACTATTTGGTTGCGTGGTAAGAATAAGTCTCTGAAGCCGGCACAGGTGGCCTGCATGACAGCGTAGTTTGTTACGCCAACGAAGGAGAATAAATCCGGTGTCTTTGTTTCAAAGACACACTATTTCGGAAGAAATTAGTCTTACTGTCTAACTGTCATATTTTTGGCGTTAACGATCTACGCGGTAATGCCGTTGGAAATAAATTTTGTAAACCCTCTCCAATGCATTGTAATTCGCAAATAGTACAATGTCCTTGTACCGATCCAGAGTTTAAACAGCATTTTAAACAAAAGCAAAACCGTATTGGTGTCAGTACATCGATGTGCACCTGCATGAGCAAAACTTGGGATTCAATTTCTGTAACTAAATGGGTTTAACCAAGCAGCCATTGAAAATTCCGTAGAACCATTACATGGTCCACGCTAGATTTGAACTAGGATGTCCATGATGTTAGGTCGTGTATATAACTGATGGACCGCAGAACTATATTTTTATGGTAAGCCTTTTCCCGGGTTTTAGAAAGTATCTGGAATATTTAAATTTGCTGAGGAGAAACTTTCATTTTTGACATTCCTGACAAGCTACCAATAAAACTGGACTTAACAAACACTGATACGTTTCCCTTTCGACGGACACATCGAATCAATCACATTCCGCCAAAAACACGATTGTTTTCCCTCTCGTACATACCTGTCGGCGGCATTTAATCGTCTTTACCAACAAGCACAATTCACCTTCCTCCATAAATGGCTACGTATTATTTTCGTGTTTTTTAGGGTAAGGTTATATCAAGTCATATTTCATATTCATATGTTCAATTGAATAGATAGCAGGTTTCCAAAACAAAATGAGTTCCTTAAAAAATAATAAAATGGCACACACTCCGTTTATCAGTAGGCTTGTTAGGGTTGCATTAAATGTGGCCACACTTGTACACGAAAGAAAATGTGCCGATTATTTTTTTTAAATACTTTTTTTACTGCCTGGCTAAGCGTCTGCGGTAGTGTTGTAGAACTGTGGCTGATTGATTCATCCATTGTAGCCAGTCCTGCGATGTTAACTACTGAGGACTTGACAACTGTACCATCGGCATCTGAAACCGCGGGGACCGGCATCAAAAATAAATACATATTAAAGCATATATTTGGTGTTACATACATGCGTTCTAAGATAATAAGGAATCTATTTGTGAATCACTGTTGATGATAAAGCGTTATGAGTATGACTACCAGGCGTTCTATATTTAAATGAGGAAGTGTCACTTTTTTTTTAATTTAGACCGTACAGTATTTAGTTCATGATCGGCGTCAACTTTAAGCCTGAACTGTTTTGAATGAGACATGTAGAATGAAACTAGGACGTTGATAATAGATGATACTGTTTATGGCAGTGTCCAAGGTATTGCTTTCACATGCAGTTTTTCATATTATTTCACTTCCATTCCGGTATTTCTTCTTTCAGGGGGAATTGACTTGAAAATGCTGTGAGAAGAAACGCAGAAAAGCGGGTGATGAAGGTGGTTAAAAAATGCGTACACGGAGGTAAGATTCAGAATAACTGACAAAAAAATTATCTCCACGCACGATGAGAGAGTCAAACCTCTCATGAGCGTGTTGCTGTTTGTGCAAGTCTCGGTCGAAGTTAGCAGCGCAGATAAACGCGAAGAAATGTACAATAATGCTGCTATAAACACACGCATACATAGAAGCGCTGTGTTTACGCATACATGAACAACAAAGTCTATCGTGGAAACCTCAACATTATGCTCACCTCTCAGATATGAAAGTTGCCTAAGGCCATTCCAGTGTGTGTCGCACTTCGTTGGGAGCAAATATGAAACCTCGATGTTGGCTTCTAGTTGACTCTCTCTATACCATTAATAATATCTGATCGAGCCCTTTTTCCAATACGAATGTTAAAAAAAGATACTTGCTGAAATATTCCTTGCCTTTAACGTGCGAGTGTAAATCATTGGTAACTTTAAAATTTACACGTCTGTAGGAGAAACAGAAGATCACATCATGTTTTTTTAAAGAGAGTAGTATTTGAGCACAGCTTATAAAAAAGAAGTTTTGTTTGTACAACATATCTCCCTAAAGTTAGCGACAAAGCACAGTCATATAAATTTTAAAATAATATTTAAAAAAATAATTACCAACGTCTTCGTAGAAAATAGTACTATTTTATTTAATAAGGTTTTAGTAAAATCATAAACGAGAAAATGTATTCAACTTCGGCTAGCTAGTACTTTTAGAACAGAATGTATCTAGCTTTTTTTGTCTAGGTTAATTTAGCAAGTAAATCGAAATTTTGAAATAACCAAAACAGAACAAAATAAGTTGCAGCAACTACAAATAGCGGTTATGTTAAGGACAATAATCGTGGACATGTTCGATTGCAAAAAAGTAAGTCAGTTTTAACTTTTTGCTGTTATTTCATCCTGCTTCTTGGCATGTCCCGCTGTTATCATGTTACCATGTCTGGTTATTCGAGAGAATAGATTAATTTGAAAAAAATAAAACTTCACATTCAACATTCGATCTGGTTATTCAAGGGAATAGATTAATTTACAAGTCTTCACAAGTGTTAGACACAAGATTTAAATTAATTAATTAATTAGCCATATTGATTACTCAGACACATTCACAAGAAAAGCTAATATTCTAGGGTTAAATTGAACTCTGTCCAACATTCAGAGATAATTCCCTTATTTCTCATGTTTTATAATTTAAATTATAAGTGCTGTCGCTTTATTTTATGCAATATGCTCTACTGCGTTCTTTCGACTTTAAAATATGTGTTTAAAGAATAACAATACAATATGCAGAAATAATAATCAATGTTTTTTTATTTTCTGAAAGATAATACTGGCAGTAAGATGTAGCAACCGCAACACTTTTCATGATTTCATCATAGAATAATAATAGAAATATGCTCTGAAGAGCAGTAGAGCAAATGGCGAAACAAAGTGATAGAGAGACCAACACAGGGAGAGAGCGAGATTCAGATAGTTCCACCGTGGTTTTTGTGGTACTAGAGAGAGAATGTAGCCAGTACATTGAAATTCCTCGTCGGGCGTAGTCGCGTTCGCTGGTGTGTTTTAAGTGCGTGCGACACACATTTTTTCCCACAAAATTTAACCCTTTTTGATATGTTAGTGTGGATTGTTTCAGTTTTGTTTATAATTTATAATATCACGTAATAGGAGTTTTCGACAAATACAACAAACCTTCAATTCCCTGCACATCAGCTACGAGAAAGGTAACGAGTTGAAAGAGCTTTAATCGTAGGATCGTTAGGCGTAACGCTTAACTCATCGCACAGTTAAGGTTCATGCGTTTTAGCCAGTGTAATTAAAAGTCCCGCAAGTGCCCTTGCATACAGATGAAGTGATGATCGCAAATTTCCAGTACTACCGTCAACTTGAATGTGCCACAAAGGAAAGATATGTTTACCTGTAATCAGTTGAAGAAAGAAAGAGTTGTGCGTAATGGAAGACACGAACCCGCTTGCGATAGCATTCACCAGCTCACGATGATGTGATGTTAGGTTCCGTTTTGTAAACCATAGCTTACCTACTGTTATATTAAGATTTGCAGTGACTTTTTCAATAAACATCGGTTATAGGTAATCGTAAATCAAATAGTGCTTATCGTTCGAATACCAACCATTTATGGAAATCCGGTGAAACTTGCAGCAATAGAAAAAGTGAGTGTACAAATGACAGCATGCTTATGATTGTGTATTCATATTCACGCTACTTCCCTCCCAACGTCATCGATGGCCCGAGGTGAAGTGAAATTCAGCTCACCGTACATCGCCCATACTTTCACGCTTTGCGGGTCGTTACCTTTCTGGTGGTTCATCGTAGCCGATTGGAAAACACACATTAATATTTCATAGCATATTTTGGGTATCTACTCGCAACTAGGTTGCCGGTTTTCGTGGTTTTGTAAACAGATGTACAGATTGTTACTTCTACTTTAAGTGAAAAATTAAGATGTGATACAAGTGCAAGTGCGTGGTAGTGTTTCATTCTGATTGATCCCGATTGATCTGATTGTTACCGTGAATCCAGAAAGTTCTGAGAAGTTAGGTGGAAATACTTACGGAAAATTTATCAAGTTTGCTGTACTAGTTTCGGTAAATAATCGTTCATAGTATAAACTCAACTTGATGATTACATATAGGAGTTTTTGTAGCAACCTAGGAAGGGTTTAAGGTAGGTTACATAAAGTCGATATATCTTGTCCCTGTTAAACCCATTAAAAAAAAGAAAAAATAATAGTGTCATGTAATAGTGTCAGACAATGTACTGAGTTATGATAAGGAACAATATTTAAAAAAATCAATACAAACTTCGTTAACCACCATACGCGTGTGTTGGTTGGCACACTTGCATAGTTGTGTGTGTGTGTGAATGCATCCGCACCATGATGCAGCTGAGTATTTTACCGTTTTGTCTGCGAAGCTAACGGATAAATTATCAGAGAAATTTCTCAGAGCTGATCCTATTCTACCAAACGCAGGGCTAAGCAACTAAATATTATTCTACCCATACGGTGTCTGCATAGGTATAATGATTTCTTTGGACTTCAACAAAACCAGACCGCTTTCTCCGAAGGTTCATCATTAAATGTTGTATAATTAAGTTTTATTACGAAATATGCATGCAAGCTTTTGTGTTCTCACAGTGTGTTTTAATGTCAGCAAGATGTCGACTTATTGTACATATGTATTTGATAGAAGGTTCTAATTAAATTGTATACTTTTCTATTCAAGTGGCAATTTTGTGACCTAAGAAAATCAAAGCATAGAAGTGGCTGAAGCTTACTTTTCGATTTTTAGCTTACTAGTTTCAAACATAGAATAACATCATAAATCATCTTTGTACTACTATAGGTATAGCAGTGTTAAACGGGGTGTTACAAAATAGGTAAAAAAGATCACCATACAACATACTCATGGAGTCACGCAATGTCTTTCGGTGAGCGGATCGGAAAATTGGCTGATTATGTGGTGGTAAAGATCTGCTAAATTGGTGGTAATGGATGGCCTCACCATCGTTGATCACCATCGTTGATGGCTTTTGAATAAGTTTTTTCTGAGATATAACTCTGTGTTTAGTCACGAGTAACGGAATTAAAGTAGATAAAATTATTGTTATTTTATATATTATTTAAAGATTTAAAAGCTATTTGATTTAGACATTCGGTAGCTAAAAACCAATAAGGTTATTCAGTTTTACAAATACATTCGAACAGATGTGTATACATAGTGTGTACGTAAAACATTATGTTTCGTGATTGTTTTAACAATTAGGCACAAACATTATACCATAGGATGCTGGTTTTTAAAAATCAAACATGCTACACAGCAAAAACAGCAAGAAGCAAAGACAGCCGTTTTTGGGCAAACATACAGCATCGTAAAGAAAACATGCAACAAACGCGTAAAATATGCCTGAACGTGAAGACATGAACAAAATGAAAGAAAAAAACATCCACGTCAACATGTCGAAGGAACCGGTAACACCTATTCCCCACGCAGATTCGATACTGGTTGACCATGGCACGTTCACACTCACCAATGTGCAAACGTAGTCTTTAAAACAATTCTACATTGCGCAGAATGTCGTTGAACTTTTTGCAATTGAGAGAGGTACTTATTGAAGATTTGTTAATGAATTGTGGTTTAAACTAAGTTTATTAGTAGAGAGTGGTACCCGCTCTCTGAAAAGTCTTTTAGTTGAGCTTGAATAACCTTGTTAACCTGTTTTTGTGTTGGTCTTAGTACATACGTTGTACAGTTTTAATATTTTCTTTGAAAGGGGATGACTTCGATAGTCCGTCGTGGATTATACGAGCAGGTGCCTTCAAGAAGAAGAAGAAGACAAATAAATTGAATAAAGTGTAGACCGACTATTTTCCAGATCATATAAAACTATGAAAATTGTTCAATTCGTGTTATTGAATATAAAAAGCATAAAAAAAAAAAATAGTTTTACTATCATTTCATTCATTAGTAATGTTTTTACTACATCCCATTTAAAACACCAACTACTTATGCAACTGGCAGAAGATCTCAAAAATACACAGTCAACCATTTTACGGCTGTGGATTATGTTCAATTACCTTTGTTTTTTGTTGCTAGAGCACAATCTTTTATCAAAACAGTCGCCATTATTCTACCCACACCATCTCACTCAACCAAATGCAATATGCCCGATGGCCACTAGTGGTGGTTTTCATTGTAACAGCATCGTCGTTTGCTTCGACGCATTGTTGTTGGGTATACCAAAGCATGGTTGTTTACGCTTATTTTATGCAATCTTCGTAGCTCTCTTTAAAATTCTCAAAACGTCCATTCATAGAGCCGAACTGTGCAATAATTGGAATGCAAAAATGGCTACGTTTTGTAAGTTTTTTTGTTTACCAACGGAACCCGCACGAGAAGATTTCGATGCTCATCAACTGATCGTGATGCAATACGGTTCAGACTCATGTTTGTTATACCTACAACAGGACAGTTGAAGCAAAATAGTAAACTGGTGTTTTAAACTATTCCAAGTGTTTGAGCATTCAACAAAAATTGCTGCCTTTGTTGCCAGTTTGCTCAACAGTTTCTGAATTATGGAATGAAATATTTGCAATTAACGATGGTGTTCCCTACACTTCATCATCAACTCCCACGGCACACTGGATCTTACGTCAACTGCGAATTGTACATTGCGTAGACGTACAGTCGGCGGTCGAGTATGCAGAACTGCCAGGTGCAGCTGGTGCCCGGTAGCGAGTGGGCAAACCAGTTTGTTGCCACTCAAAAATGTGACCAACGGATCCAGCACTATCTCAGACTCCTACATGCTTTGATTCCGTGCACCGGCCAATCGCCAGCACACATTCCTTACATGGAAAGTGGTCGTACGGCGGAATTGACTCACATGTGCAACGTGTTTTTGATTTTCTAGACTATCCCGTTGTCGATTGTTTGAAACTTCGAGTGCTTGTGCATAAGGTTTCACTCTAAATCACTGCATTTTTTTAGAAATGAAGGACAAATGAGGCGTTTTTAAGACTGCTAACTGGTCAATCTATTATTAAAATCGGCTGTTTGGCATATCAGTAAATTGATTGTTTGTATCCAAATGCAAAATTTTTCACAATAAAATCAAATATTGCATAGTAACGCAATTGTTTAAAGAATGTTTCAAAAACAATTGAAACAGCATTGTTTCATCTTAAGGTATTAGGACTGCTCGCCATGAAAACACATGTGCTTGGTTGATTGTGCCAAGTGGTTATGTTTTGAGCACAGCTATTGTTACTTATCCTTTGTAAGAAACAGGGAAAATAAAGTCACGCATCCGATGTTTCACGAACCTTGAAATTTGTCATCATTGCAACTTGGCTTTCACTTGCATCGTTATCCCAAATATCGTTTGACTTGTCACACCAAGCAGGGTGGGTGGGTTCACTGAATCTTCGCTGGGACGTTTGTTTTCTTTTGGTAGTTTGCCTCTTTTATTTCCAAATATATTTTCACTTCTCTCAAGCTCCCATCAGCCTCGACAATGAATGTTTGAGAGGAGTGTAAATGATAGATTTCTCCCTCGCACGGGGCCATGATCTTGCTGCATATTAATGGTTTAAGCTGACCATAAACATTGAATGTCATATGGCAATGATACAACGTTTTCTTGTGTGTCTGGGTTTCCTTTTTTCGTCTGTATTTTCTGTTTTTTTACCTACAGTGTCAAATGGTTGGGGAAAATTGAGACAAAACAAGTTATTTATCAATTGTTTGCGCATCAGCTTCGTGTGTGTTTATTTATTAGGAAAAGTTCGTACAGCTTCTTTAATAACACTTCATTATTCAGAAGAGCTTATTTTTTGTTGGAAAACCAGCAAACATGGGAAAACATTACCACTGCAAAGATTGGCAGACAATGATGCCGTTTCCACGCACCTATGTACCGTCACGATTGTGGTGTGCCGTAGAAGTGTTTATTTAAGTACTACAATACACGATTAAAATGACTCAGAAATTAATAAGAAGATCTACGGTTTGAAGCTCCCCAAAACTTCAGTGCTGTGTTGGAAGAGGTGCGTAGTAACCTGAAGATTTCCCATTTTGAAGAAACATCGTTTTGAAGAAACACAATTTTAAGGATTTAATTAGGAATAAGGTATATGAATTTAAACATTTATATGCCAATAGTACTAACTCTTGTAAACAGTTCTTTACTTACTTCTGAATAAAATAAACTATTGTCATTATATATTAATACTTTTTGTATATGCAATAAAGAAATGCTTTATATAAACACACACACATAGCAATAAACCAAAACTTCTGTTGCTTCAAAAGGTAGCGTATACATACGTGCGCCGAATATAAATGATAAGAGAGAGACCTAAATAGTGCCAATTAATATACATTGCTGCATTTTGCATTTTAATATGCAATTTGCGACTTGCGGTACTAGAATAAGCACCAATCGCACATCCATCGTTTTGAAAACATGATTTGTAAAACATCAAGGTTTAATCAATCAAGTTATATTTATACTCAATGTAGAATTCATGTCGCAAACGAGAAAACTCTCTAATATACAATAATATCAAGGTTCTAT
>KB687092.1:0-14352 GCA_000349165.1 Anopheles christyi
ACACACACACACACACACACACACTTACACAATGCTCCACATACTGCAATTGCCATGGCCCTATTGCTTTAGGGGAAAATACAACAAAAAAGATGATAAATCTATAGTCAACAAAAGTTGATAACGAAAGAATAATTCGAACCTTGCACACGAGTTTGACAGTTGTGGCCGTCGTCTGTCTCTTGTATCTCGAAACAGTCGACACACGGCACCATATATCGTACCCAAAGTATACCATCCTAGAGACACGTTTGTGCAATTGAACTTGCCCCCGCTTAAAGGACACACACTTCAAATTCGGACACGTTCTGGCAGGGCAAAAGCGAGGTGCCTAACATCACGCCCGCTGCTGCTATCGCGACGTCGTTGCCGTCGCCATGAACCATGTGTTGAAAGGTAGAAGTCACACATAATCGTTTTAATACACGTTTGAAACCTAAAAAAAACTCACTTCAGTCGGGGATGCCCCACCGTTTATAGATCGGTACCTGTTCCAGGAACAATTGGGGACGGTTCTCTTTCAGACTGCTGATGATCAGTAGAATCCTCACCGATCAGATCCGTCGTCTATTTTTTCTACTGATTGTACTGGCCCTGCTGACTGCCGTTGTTTAATGACGGTACACGTGTGTGCGTGTGATACCTTTTGCCAGTACGGTCAGTCAGCGTTTCCTATCCTTGTGTAGCGCGCGAGATAGAGAGTGGAACGTGTGAGAGAGGCAACAACACTCTCCGGCATACCAGCTGCTGTCAGTGCGGATGATGTCGTACGCACACACACACACCATCTCGCGGGGGGATCGAGCGCTGCGATTCCGTGTTGTTTCGCGGTTTACTCCTGCATTCAGCTATTCTCTCTCTCTCCTATTTTTCCCGAAAACAACGTCCAATTACATACTTACTGTATGTGTGTGCGCAAGTGTGTTCGTGGAATGCACATTTCATGTACGGCAGAAAGATAAATTTCGTTTGAAAATCTGCGTCCCAAATGCGTGCCGAGGTAATCTAAAATGCGACTAACTACAAGATGAATAAAGTATAATATTAATGAACAAAAGATTTACCATTGGAAGATTTGACTGGTAGAGGCCAACGTTTGGATTTGGGTTGGATCGCTTCGGCGGTGGTGGCGGGGGCACAAATGACGATTCCTTCCGTCCCACGATGATCTCGCGGACCGCCTGTGGCTGCTGGTGCGTTGAATGAAGCTCCTGAGCAGAATTGAACTGCACAACATTTCGACCGGTAACATCCGACGTTAACGTTACCATACTGGATGGCATGGTTCCGGCAAGGCAATAGGGCGCAATCCTACTACCAGCATCCAACTTTACTCTTCTATCGCGCGAGTCGATCGACATATGACGCGTACGGGACGGCAGGGTAACGGTTCTGGATAGGGATGGATTACTGCACGGGACGACGGTGATCTTGTTGTGGGACGGTTCTGGCCGAGGAGGCGCAGCCATCGTGGCTCTTGCCGTTATGTGCTGCGATGCGGACGGGTAGTTGCGGGGTGGCGAGTCTAAGATGATCATCTGGCCACCGCTCATACTGCGTGTTGTTGCTGGCGTTGGTATTGTTGCGGATGCGGCTGGCATTGAAGCATTTGTCGGTTTCGGTCTCTCCATGGTTGAAGCGAGCAGCGTTTCTTGCACTACACAAAGAATTTCCACAACGTCACTGTTTCACTTGGTCCTATGCACTAAAATCGTAGAAAACCAAGTGGATAAATTGATAATCACGTTTTTCAAACAGCCTTGCCACAATCACACGCACTGCATTTCCCGTGCACTGTGGAGTAACGAAATGTGGAAAATGATATGCTCATAAGTGCTGCTCTTACCTGCGATGCTCAGCTGAGTGTATGTTTTATCGCACACGCTCTCCGATTGGTTCGCTCTTTTTCCGTAGTTCGCCCACCGCACACACGCACACACCCTCTTAACGCGCGTTTTTTGGCGTTTCAAGCAAAGCGATTTGACGTTTGGGTGTGACTGTGTTGGTGAGCTCGCGCCGCTCGCTCGTCCAATCAAAGCAGGACGACGCGATTGCCGAGACTGCGGTGGACCGCGTGTACGGGGCAAAAAGGAAAGATTCTTGTTTTATTTTATGCTAACCGATGAGTATTGTTTTGTTTGCTTTTGTTGCAATTTTTATCGGGAATTTTACTGAACAATTACAACTGTTCCATTGCGACTGCCAGTTCGGAGAATTCCTGTTGAAGCGCAATAAATGCAACACACGTGTCATAGCTTACCTTGGGTAGGCAACCGACTGAATTGCTGGTTGACAAATTCAACCACCCTCCGTTTTACTATCGCTATCGGATTTGTATTCAGAAAATGTGTGTGTTTTCGTAGTACACTCGTTTTGCATACGCAAAGGTAAAAGGAAAAATATTGAACGGATCTCGCAACGTGCGACGTTCGCAAGATGGAATGCTTTCCAATTTGGTCCAACCGTTGTGTGACAAAACAAATCAACACAAATCATTTGAAATTGTCAGCCCCATGGCATTCACTACGATCGCACATTAAACTTTAATTTTGCCAAAAATTAAGCAAACTTGCAATGATCTTTGCTGGTGTTCTAGTTACGACGCGTTTAGGCAATAACTGAACTGCTTTGTTTGATTTCACCAGCGCACACAGCCATTCGCTCTACCTGTGTATCTCTCTCTCTCTTTCTGCATGTTTCAGTGTTTGTGTTGACATTGGTGAGATTCACGCTGTCACTATTGTTGCTGCTGTTCATTTGAATATCGCTCAACTGGCGTCTACCTTTTTTGGTAGCGACTTTCGTTAACTTGCACCAATCTAAATGATTAAACAAATTGTTATCTATTTCATTTTCGTGCTTTTTTATGCGAAGCAGTAATATATGAAGTTCTTACGCACAGTGAATACGACGCCATTCTTTTTAAACGAACAAGATCGTGGTCATTAGCAGCTGTCAAATATGAGTGAAGCGTGAACACACGTGGCACCCACTGCCGGCGTCAATTTTCGTCTCTTGTAATCTTTCAGGGAATTATAATTTGGCTCTAAATACCAAAAGTTGCATATCTTCAAGATACATTATGAAATTCCTTATAAATAAGAAGGAGCGCAGGAATTGTTTTTTTTATCCGTTTTTTTTTTAAATAATCAACGGTAACTTACAGAACACAAGAAAAAACATTTCAATTGCAAAGTACTTACCACAGCATTTAGTTGAAACGAATACGCTTTTATTTTCCTTTTTCATTTATTTGTCGTTACTTGTTTTGTATTCTTTTTTTGTTTGTTTGTTTGTTTGCTTGCTTGTCTTAACAAATTATTGATTTGTTTCGCTCCGGACACGTTGCGTCCTATTTGTAGACGGTTCTCGTAACCGATCCTTCCTGCCACACACACTCTTCTGCCGCTCTGCTATACTAGTCCGTTTCCTTCACATTTTTCAGTTGTTTTCCCTTGCATCAACGTTTTTTTGCTTCTGTTTTTATTAATCGATATTAATATATATGTTCATATATATTTATATATTTATACGTATTACACTTAAAATCTAATGTGTGTTTCTTTTCTGTTACTTTCACTTTGAAATTTTATACTCATAATTCATATTTCATGTTTCACTTGGTTTTGCATCTAGATGTATCTGTTGTTTCGTGTGGTTGATGAGTTGAGGGTATGTATTTCGAATGGTTGGACAATCGATCTGGAAGGTTTTGTTTCGCCCTCATCTTTGGGGGTGGGGCATCAAAACATAACGTTAATGTATTGATGTCACGGGCACTGGAATTCCTTCGTGTGCACAACACAAAATCACAAGTAAAGGAAACAAATAAACGAGTCGTTTCTTGATTAAACTCATCCATAGACACAACACACAGTGAGTCAAGATGGAAAACTATGCCTCTCAGAGCACCAATCGAGTACAAACATTACAGATGCTTTATTACAAAAGAATGTGAATACAAATGTTTCATACTGCCATGTAACCCTAAACGAAGTAGGAAAACCACTGGATTATTTAATAAAACATTTTGTGGTTCTTTAAATAATGGTTTGCCCGTTCTCACAATGTTGAGTCCATGATACTTGAAGATGTGTTTGTGTGTGTGTTTGTTTTGTGTCTTACTATGGGATTTGTGGCACAGAGTGCACTGCACCCTTTTTGCTACAAATATCTTTTTTGGCTCTTCAAATGCCTTTTAATGCTTGATTATGGTTATGGTTTAGTTTATTTTTTATTCGTTTACCTTCCAAAGCCAACTTATCGTTGTCGAACACATTTGCTTGCTTTTTGTTTAAATTTTCATTCACCGTTCAGGAGTAAAGAAGGGGTCTGTGTATTTGTGATTAGACAATATCGGTTCGAATTTGTTTCGTATCTTACACATCGCTATGCAATTGCTTTTCACTCCTGGTTAAGTGTATTCCATAAGTCCTTCTTCGTGTCATCCGACACCTCTTTTCATATTTCACCTCTTTTAGCTTCGGCAATCATTACTACGAACGTTTCGTAACTGTCTCGTTAGCAGACCTCGTCCAAATTGCATTACCTCTCACTCCAACTGTTAAAGACTTTTTTTTATTTCAGTTTGACATTTTCATTTCCATGCACCATTAAAGACGATGGATATAGCTTTATTATCAAAATGTATTTGCTTCTACCTTGTCAACCATTTGTATTGTTGTCTCGTTGTGTTATTTCATGTTGCATCCATTTATTATGTTTTTTCTGTCATTTTAGAACGTGTTTATGCCCATGCATTTGCACAACAGCATTCTATGCACTCGATTACTACGTGTTTGCTGAAATTGAATGCCATACACGTCTTTGCCGTTTCGTGTCAATAGAATTGGTTGTCGGAGCAGTGAAGGTGTTTACGTAGCAGTTCCATTACAAATTCCTCTATTGGTAAAGGGGTTCTTAATGTAAACATCGATTCTTCATCCTTACTTGATGCTTCGTGCATCCAAATGGCGCATCCTCTCGGATTGTTTGTAATACGTTCTCACCGAAGATGGTCAATAATTCTACAACCGCGACCGTTGCATTCGCAGGATATGTACAATGTAATGAATTCGTTTCTTGCTTCTGGTACTGGTGGTTGTGTTAGCGATAGTAGTAATAGCAGCAGTAGTAGCAGTAGTATTCTTAGCATCCTCGATTAGCCGACGAAGAATTATGTTTACAGACGTTGGATAGTTTTCCTCGTCCGTATATGCACGAATAATTTGTAAGCAAGGATTGTATTATATTATGCAGTGCGTTCTATACAACTGCCTGTACCAATTACACCAACAAAAGGTTTCGCACCCAACAGTGTACCTGTCTATGTGCACACCAACATTAACACAGTCTGCAGTTAGATGAACAATGATTAATGTGTTTACGAATCCTTATCATCGTTACCAAGTGTTTCGATCCTTTAGTAATCACTGGTATATGAATGTTGTCTTGTGATGGTACTACTACTGCTGCTTCTGCTCATGCTCTACCCAATTTTCATCGGACAGTGTCCATCGCCTATTGCTAAAACTCACATTAAGCTGTGATTACTGCCATATCTGCTCATCCAGACGAGCTTATCTTAATTTGTTAGCTCTTCATTTGCTTCTTACAACGGGGCGTGAAGCTTCCGTGTAAGCGCTTCTAGTAACTACACTCTGTTATCTCATTCCTAGTTGATCTTCTATGCTACCGTTGTCGAAAACATGTTTAATCTTTCACCTATCCGGTTCTGTCTGCCTCCAATACCAACAACGCGCAGCTACAACGTTCCATTTTTTCCCAATGTCGCACAGTCCAATTGTCCAAATGTGTCCCCCCTCTTACATACATTTCATGCTTTCATTTCCTCCTTGTCGGTAACATTCTACTAACGTCATCAACTTTATCACAGTATGATTATTCTCATTTATGTTTTTGTTTTCTCTTCAAAACAAGTGTTCCTTACCTCTTTTCTTTTGTTTCCAATTTTGGATGTTTTTCGACTGCTTTTCTTACCATGTAAGCATGGGATATTTTGTCTTGTGATACACTACCGCCCTTTGCTGTACTCAACGCTTGAACTTCATTTTTCCTTCTATAATGTATGCGCATTCTTTAAACCGACCGATTGGCGAAAGTAGTAAAACAGTTAAAGAAGCTACTAATTACACACCCGCAAAAAACTCGACCGTGTGTGGCGTTGGGGCCGTTTGTCAAGAATGGCGGTTTCGCTGCGTGTAATGATACAATATGGCTGCCGCGTGAAATCGTCACAAGCCGTTTCATTACTGCAAATAACAAACAGTATATGCAACCAAGCTGAGATAGTCCCGTGAGTAGCATTCCCTTCTTAGAGGGGGAAATTGTGTTTGCATGGTTAATTGTTCACTAACTGCAGTCTGTTGTAAGTAGTCGTCTTCAGCGGGTGTTAAAATATAATCTTCATATTGACAGGATTTTACCCTGCGTAAAAGCTAGGAGCAAATTAGTCTGATTGTGATGATCGTCGAGGTTTCAATTGGCATCGGTCGGAAAACGATGGAAATGTTTCAATGGTGGAATTTTTGTCGATCCGATTTCTTGTTTTGTATTTTGTTTAACTGGTGGGAAATACTAATATAACTCCGCCGCGTACTTTTAAAGAGGAACAGTCCCCAACGTTTGGCTGCTATTACAACGTGTAGTGATAAAGCGGAACCGACCACAGTAGTAAAACTTTCTGCTCGCAAATGCAAATAGTCGGAGGATACTGAAGGTGTCGCACAGCGAGTACTACGTTCGCTGCCATCTGCTGGGTAGTGTCCATTGTTTACAACTGAGCCGATGCGATGAGATAGCGGCCCCTTCCAAACAACAAAATCGTGTTGCGCCCGGTGCCACACTTATATGTACACGGTCTGATGTTGGATGGTAGTTATTTCTAATGAGAAATGTAAAACGTAATGAATGGCAAATTGCTTGCACTGTTTGGCCTTCCTTCCTTGCAGTTGTCATGGCCTATGAAACCTAAAACGAGAAACGAAACATTAGGATTTGTGTTTCCGCATGCACTAGCCGAAAGTGTTGCCAGTTTAAACGCGTACCTGGTAAGATGTCGACTACCTTCGTGCACGGCCATTTCGGAGCTCTTGAACTCGTTCAATTCCTTGCGGATGGCGGCCTTGTCTTTCGGCGTCAAGCGTGTCCACGGTTTGTCCGCCCGTCGGTCGTAGTCGTGGGCTTGCGTCACCTCAATGTAATCATTGAAGCGTATAATTTTCTTCTCCTTCAGCTCGTCGACCGTCGGTCGGAAACTGAGCTTCCGTAGCAGATAGCGCTTCTTTTCCTCCTTTTGCTTTTTCTCCTCCGCCGGCGATTGTGCTGCGAATACAAATGTCCGTAGAATAAGTAAAGTTAACCCCCTCCGTGTGCTCAGACAAATGATTGCATTTGCCGATTCACTTACTTTTGAGAATATTCCGCTCGACAAGCTCCTCGGCGGTGGGGCGCATTGACAGCCGGCGGATTAAACGCGCTCCGATCGCTTCCTTCGATTCCTGCTTCTCATTGTCCGACTGCAGCTGTAGGATGTTCCGGTTGATCAGTTCCTGCCGGTCGGGCCTTAGTGCCAGCTTGATGGATAGACTTTCCTTGCGAGCGATTTTCGCCGCACGGTCCGGATCATCGTCCCGGTAGCAGATCGGCCCGTCAGACTGATCGCAATCATCGCCCGACTCACGGATCACAAATGGACGAGCATTTTCCTTGTTTTCCATCGTGCTCGGTAGGCCAATTTGGAAACGCATCGGTCGCGAACTGCAAATGTTCCGACAAGGTGAACGAGGGCGTGCAAAAAAAATAAATCGTTAGCATTTTGTTTCATAAAGAGTGTCTTGTAATCGAGACGGAAGAGGGTGGAATGGAGTGGTGCATTTCTTTATTGCTGTCGACGGCAAAAAGATGTCACTCAAGGTACTGTGTGGGTTCAGGAAGGGAACATTAATGTAATACATTACAAAATAATTAACAAACAGGCATACAAACAAACAAACCAAAGAGATGAAGTTTAATTATTTCGTAAAAACTCAAACCATATCTTGTGTTATAATGAAATTAATGCATTATAGTTGTAATTAAAAAAAAAAAAAAATTAAACTAAACTCAACCAAAAAAAAAAAAGGCAGCATGGTGGAATCCTTACCGCAAAGAATCCGTTTGTTATTTGTTTGTTTGAGCGATGTTGCATAAGCACATGCATTTATTCGTGGAATAATGAATTTGTCTTTCAACCATTAGAATTATGAATCTTTGAATCATACAACCAGTAACAGTTTTGACTTTATAACAAATAATGAAAGGAGCAGTTATCCACATTGTTAAGTACCTTTACCAGCGTTTGGCCAAGCATTTGCCACAGACTGCGCCAAGAATATAATAATTAATCATTCGTAAAATATTGCATCAACAATTAATTAACAGCATGATTGATTTTGCGCTAGGCGAAGGCGAACAAATTCGCCACATTACAATACATTTCCGTGCGCGCAACTGCCACCGAAAGACGACAGTCTTACAACCAGCATGGAAGTCTCTCGTGAGATATTTGTCTTGTACAATTTATGCCACATACAGCAGTACGTACAATTCTCTAACCCCGGTGGGGTTTAAACCAATCCCCTTTTCAATTGCAAATGTGTGGCAGTGAAAGAAGCAACGGTTTGTTGGCATTGCGGATTGCTCCTTTTTGTGTGTGACACAGTGTTGCGACAAGTGGATCGGCGGTTCGTTCCACTCACATCAAGAGGAGCTGCGACTGGGGGACCCTTTTCCGTTCAACGGAATTTTGACATACTTTGACCCCATGTGCTCGCCCTCCATTCTGTTTCACGAATTTGCTCTCCACTGCTTAACGATAAATGTTTCTTCTGAGCTTCCTACCAGGATGGTGTGTGCAGTTGGAGCTGTCAGTATGGCACAAACTCCCATGAGCCGTTTGCGCGAAAGTTTCCTTTACGAAAGGGACCTCGAGCTAGGTTCTTCACACAGTTCTGTTAGTGATGTCAAAACATTCCACCAGTTTAACCCAGTGTGAAGGGTGGAGGGAGTAGGTCGAGGATGCGTAAAAAGTGAGAGGACATTATCATTATAATGGAATAATTTATCATATTCTTGCACAAATAATAGTGGCTTTGTCGTTCCAATTTATCTCGTTCCATTCGCTAATGCTTTCCCGAACGAACGACACCCAACGAGTGCGGAATTTCGGTGGAATGTTATCCTTCCCTAAACGATTCTACCAACGCCGAGGCAAAGGAAAAAAAGGTTGAAAAAGCTAGCCTTTAATTCGGATCGCTGGATAACGAATGCAGCCCAGCAGCGCAACGAGTGGTAACGCTTTGCTGCAGACAGCAGAGTTTGGCAAACGGGCAACCGGGGAGCCAGTGCATCTAGTGCACTGGCTGCTGTTAGCTAGTTGCCTGGAATGGGGGCGATGGGAATATACAGAGTGAACATTAATTTACATGCTCAGCGATACGCTGCCACGGTGGACTACGAACGTAGTCGCGATAACGTACCTACTATACCTTAACTCGTTTCAATGCCATTGCCATAGAGAAGGTTGTGTTCACATCATTTATGTTTTTATTCCACACCGAGTTGTTTGGAGTAGTTTGTTGAGATTAATTATTCAAATTTTAATCCATCCGGGGTTTGCGTGGTGAAGGCAAGGGGCGGCGATTGTGATGTGAAATTGGTGAGCTTTCAAAACCCTCCAGTGTACTTGAGAGGCAGCCGATGGAAATGGGCGAGTGTAGCAGCGTCGGGCAAACTTTCCATCCTCAATTAATTGTAGTAATAGAGTGCACAGGGAATGGTTACAAAGCCGTTTGTTTGATGTTTGCGGGTTTACGAAACATTCAGTCGAGTGGAGATAAATTATGTTTTGCCACAATGTGAGATTTAAAGAGTATCCTTGGGCTAGCTTAGTTTTTATATTTGAACTATGGATAGGGTTGGGTAGCGTTTCTTTACACTGCTCGAGTGTATTGTTTAAAGAGCAAATATTTAAACGAAATTATTGGTAACCATTACAAAGCTACAACACGTTTATTACAATACAATGTCATATAATTAACCTTGAAATTGAGGCTTAAGAAATTGGAGAATAAGCACAGCATGTGTTCCAGAACGCGGTGGTTTGAGTTCTTGAGTTGAGCGGTTTAGGGTTCAAATGTCAAAAAGAGGAAGACTGTTTGAGGAAATATTAAGCATCTTAGGTAAAGCAAAGCCTGGACACAGGCACCAAACATCAGACCACCGCAACGCTCCAATATCTGACAGGTTCTTAACGTCACGTGTCGGTTACGGTGACATAATCGCGTTCCGTTCGCCTTTAACGAAGATGCAATCAACTTGTTTATTAGACCAGCCGTCTGCCATGGCACATGCACACACACACACAGATACACAATACACTAAGAAGCTATTACCGACGACGAAGAAAAGATTTTGGGAAACCGAATGTAATGGAGCACGTACTGGCACTATATAGAGTAGACGGTACTAAGCAATCCCGAACTCAGAAGACGACCGTGATCCACAGACCAGACAGTAAAACCATTCCGTGCACCCTTGCAAACCGTACGATATGAATGTTGCTTACACTCTAGAGATGCTTTTGATGGCGTCCTTAGCTCCTGGTTTTTATTATTTCGATCCATGTTCTATGTTTGGCAGAAGTGCACTGTACATATCCGTACATACTTTTGACGGATGTGGCTCACTTGATAGTATTAAATCTTCGCAGCGTTTTAATTAAAAGCATTGCTAGTTTCCTACATGGCGTGTGTTTCAATCTTTTTGGCAGTTAGAACGATCCTGATTTTATTGAGCAATGTGATACAGTGTTGTAACTAGAAGCTTCCAGGAAAAAAAAGAAGGATCATGAAGCTGTTATGCTATGCTTTAATAATATGGAGTGCTTTAGGCATTATAATTGTCTAGGTACGGAATCAGTTGGATATCAACAACTTTATTCGATTTCTTCAAACTTCTCATAATAAGATTTTCTGCTCCACAACACCTTTTGCTCTGAAAGACTTCGTCAGAACCAGTTCCTTCCGAGATGGATACCACGATTGCCCCGGAGAGCTCTTGAAAGTACTTAGAAAATTCGCTAATTTGTAAGTGTATGCTGTGAGTGTTCAGCAAGCGCTTAGCATGTGCAAAAGGTACTATTGACCTTCTTTGTGTTTCGTTCACGTCCTAAAGCGGCATAACTGGTTTGAATGCCTTGGAGCGCTGGTGGAAGGAAATCAACACCCCACAGTCGCGTTTCGGTGTTGGGGATGTGTTGTGGGAGATTTATGTATTCCCCGATGACTTTGTGAAACAGACATGTAAACGCCCTTTTGCATGATGAGAAACTATCCAGTTAACGTACACCAACTAGGCCGAAGGGAAATACCGAAATGGAAGCTTGACTCTTCTCCGTACCATGCGTATACTTAAAAAATAATCTCCACCCAAAAGTTACCCGGCAGAGGGACAGGGAGAGGAGAGGGATGTCGAAAATAACAAATAAACAAATGCGATGGGCCGAACGAGGTCCGCGCACGTGATCCTATTTTCAAATGATAATTTTTCCGCACAAAATTCATCATTAGCGCCCGAAGACGGAAGCACTGTGGTGTGTTGTTCTTCGTACATAAATCATAAAGTGCTTATTGCTTTACCGCAACGCTCCGCAAGACGTGATTCCTGGGAAGGAACTGCCAAGCAAAGGTGTACACGCTTCCCTATTCTATTTCCCCTACCAACAGCAACGGTTCATATTCTTAGCTTTCCTCTGATATTGGGACCCAAAAGGAAGGGCTTGTTTTTTCGCGTAAACGACGATACGTTTCCTTCCTGCAATGCCCTCATAAGAAAGCTTGTCTTCAGTGTGGGAAAGGACTACGCGAGATGGACTTTGTTGTATATTGTTTATCAAGCTGTGTTCATTATGAGCTAGGTACTGACTTCCTGCCAAAGGTTCGTAGTTAATTAAAAGTCTTAAAAGTAAAAGCAAAAGCAAAGGCTTCTTTGCTGGTTTAGCTTTCGGGTCCGTTTGGTGGGAGTTGATGAGATCGACACCTGGAATAATGTCTCCACTGTAACGGCTGGTAAGTACTAGGCAGTGAAATTTTAAATCAGTTGCCTTATGTACATTATTGCTAATGAGCCAATGAGGAACGCGAAAATAAGGTACTAACAAAAATCATTACATTTTTTGTTCAAAGAATAAATGAAACAGCTTGCTATTTTTTTTGTAAAACAACAAACAATCCTTCGTTAGAGTTGACTGTAAAAACAAACAAAATACACAAACAGCATCCAAGCGTTAGGGGTTAAAAAAGCTCTACAGTGAGTATCTCAACCGGAAGATCATTTCTTTTATTTGTGAAGAAACAGAAAGGTGCCACCAATAACACTTGGAATTTGTTACACCTTGAATGGTTCTCCATTGGTAGGGTAACACAGAAAAGGCAGCATCCAAAGTATTTGCTATGACGAAGCAGCGCACCACAACGGAGCGAGCTACCTTTCCCTAAATCATAACCCATAACAGCGTCACTAATGCTCAACCTTTGTGTCGAGCTAGGGACCAAACACACCTAACGAGTTATGGTTAGACAGACGAAGGGTTAGAGTGGATCATGGATAAGAAAGTACAATTTGTCTACAAAAAGATGCCGGTCGGGGTACGGCGCTGTAAAAACTTTTACCGGTGTTGTAAAATGGACAGCGAAACTTTTGGGCAGGAGAAGTTGAATGAATCCTTTTAAATATTAAAATCTAAAAACCACGGCCGTAGAATGTGCAATGGTGGGTAAAACTTTCACAGACACAAATCCAACATGAGAAACCCTCGCTCATGAGCCCCAACAATTCTATCCATGAAAAACGGGCCCACTGTGAAAGGTTTGGTGAAGATAGAGAAAATTAATTCGTGTGATTTGTAATACGTCCTAGCTCTAGCGGGCTCGTGCCGGTCGGGGCCGATAAAGCCGTTCTAGGAAAACTTTTCTCACCACGACAAATCTCCCGAATGTCTTAATATAGAGCCGGTCTGCTTTTGTGCTATCCATTTCATCCGTTTGGAGTTTTCAATAGAACGTTAAACATGTCTTAAAGCGGTTATGTCAAAAATAACACATTAAAAGGAAGTAACATGAAGTTACCGAAATGAAAAACAAAACATCGACATCGTATTTCTTTCACAAGCTAAACGGATAAAGTTAATTTCGCGAACCGAAAGGACAACCAGGGAAAAGCTTAACTGATGCTATATCAGTCATGTGTCTTCCTAAAAGTAAGAGCAACGTTCTGCCGTCATTTTCGTTTTGGAAATCCACCAGCCGGACACAAACAACCGCCTGGTAAGCTGCTGCGGATTAAAAGCTTGTGGAAGGAAATCACTATTTTTCCCAGAGCTGCCACATCCTTTCTTTCCACGTATCTGCACTAGAATAAGAAGTAATGTTAACAGATTTTTCGTTACGCAGCAAAAGCAAGCAGCGCGGCGTACGTAAACATACACTGCACATAAATCGTCAACCATTTGGCGAGAGAAACCTCACGTGGCGTGAGGGTTGATAGCATTTCAATTAGTGCATAAAAATGCCTGAAACATAACATTTCACGTTCTATTGTCGTGCCAAGTGTCACCGCACAGCTCTGTTTAACGTTTCTGGCTAGTTAATGTGACACCACAGTGCACTTATGGTTGAAACAGGGAGACGCAATGCCGTCGACGGGGGCGTCATGTGCAGTGGAACAAAACTATAAGCTGCAATGGCAGGGAAACATGGCAAGCAGAATGCTAATCCAATTAATACTACGGAAGCTGTACGTGCCTCGCAAGTAAAAAGCCGGCACGTGACGGAAAGCGCGAACGTTTACAACCAAACCAGGGAGTGAACACGCATCTACTATACACGGGGTGGAAAAGATGGCACGAAACTTTACATTACAAAGTATGGTCTGTGTGGTAAGGAAAATGATGATTTCCATGCAAAAGAAATGAGCTTCACCGTTCAACGGTATCTCACATTGTTACCGCAATGGATGCTAAATTGTGTGTTCAACGTCATGAATGCGTGATGATATTGGTGTGTTGACAAAAAAAAAAAATTAAAACAAACAACAATGACCAAGGTTAGTCAACGATCAAACAATCAATCCATACCGTTAATGAATTAATTAATCAAACAGAAAAAAGAAGTAAAATTCTCAACAAAAAAAATAAAACAAACAGATAAAAAGAGTTAGGTGGATGGTGTGCAAATGGCAAAACAAAAGAAGTAGAATAAGAAACATTATCTGAAATTACCATATTCTAATCCG
>KB687103.1:0-14277 GCA_000349165.1 Anopheles christyi
AAAACAAACACAGATGAACCATGCAACGAATGTTCACAAGGTGCTAAGCTAGATCAGAAATAAGTTTAAAATAGCAGAAAAACGTTTTTTTTTATTGCAAAAAAAAGCAAATAACGAATCAAACAGTTTGACCAAAAATATGTTAAATTTTAACCAAAACTGTGGTAGAAGTAATTAACTTTTAATAAGATAGTACTGAAATTTTAGAACGTATAACTTATCTTGACTTGATAAACGGATGCGTAGGAGGGAAAAGGATTATTATTGTTTTACAATTATATGTGAAGCTTAGCCATAGAAGCATATTGTTGAACTTTTTTACACACTGCCAACATAATCCAAACAAAATAGCGCATCACTTCTAAATACCACTGAAGATGAAGATAATGTATCATTCAGTTATGTGCATTATAGCATAGATTGTTGTTTATTTGAATTTGAAGTGAAGTGTGAAATGTGAGCAAAAAAAAAAAAGAAGGCATTTGGTTCATAAAAAAAACAGTCGATTTTATAATCCAAAATACTATTGAACCCTGTGTATGTGTATGTATGAATGTGTTTGTGTGTATAGTTGATTGTTTGTTTGTATCACAGGATAATCTAAACCGAATCATTGATCCGTTTTGACTAATATTTATGAAACACGCCGATTCGCGCTTCTGTTCAATCCTGATTGTCTATTGTGGCGTTCAATCAATAATTTAAACTAACTCACAGCTCTGTGCCCCGTGTTTGTTTATGTTTGTCAGCTAACAACACAATAATAGTGATGTTCTCACTTCCGGCGCCGTTTTTGGGGGAGATGGTTGCCTTTGTAATTGGTGAATTGAATATTGCCAAGTTCAAAAGAGTTACACCTGTTGCACCAGGTGGACGTTGTAATACGATTAGTGGCGTACGATCGTGCAGCTGGCATATGATTGTGATAATGAATCATTATACTGCACTAATTGTGTGCAGGTTTTGAAAACTTACCATTTCATTAGCTTTTCGAATTTGTTTTAATCCGGCAAACTAAATTGTATTTCATCTGCAATCATGCTGTTCATTGAACATTACATCGAATCGGCAGTGAAAAACAAGGCCAGTCAATCTCAATTAGCCGCTTTTCGCTTCATCAAGCAATCCCTTCGTATTGCTCCTACAGTGATGTGAATTTGTGTTTAATTCTAGTAGTGCGCTGGAGCTAAACCTGTTCATTCCCTCGTTTTCTAGACTCGTTCGCTACCTTACTCGAGTGGTTCAGCTGTGGACTGTTCTGTGCTGGTAGTAAAACGCTCCAACGTCAGCGCACGACCGTCAACGAGTATCATCTGATGCCGGTTTAGTAGCCGCCTTTTTAAAGAAGGGCACAAACAATTGTGATAAAAATGCAATAAAGACAATATAAGAAGCATTTCAAATAAAGACCGTCTTGTAGAATTTGTTCCGAAATGACATATTTTTAATGTTGATTAGTAGAAGGTAAGGTAAGGGGTAATGCCGGGAAGCTATACTGAAATCACAATCGCGACCCGGAACGCTCCCGGTCGCTTTCCGTTAGTTCCGACTCGGTAGGTTCGGGTCAGGCAGCACATCACTACTTTCTGGATCGCATTCGATCTTTTCTCACCATCTCTACATCGAGCATATTCTCTCTCTCTCTGCCAGCGCTCTCACGTGTACTAGAATCAACGCAAAAAACAAACTCGCGATCGTGTTGATGAACCACAAAAGCTACCAATTCTATTAGTAGCCTTCCTCGGGAGTAGAACATATTTAAAGTTGTGTTTAAGTTATAGTTACGCCTGCCTGCAAGAAGCAGCACCATTTCAATTTCTGCGACGTCGCGTTAAAGTGTTTTCCCAACCCTTCTCACCTTTTTCCCAACATTTAAAGTCGCTTTTTCGTGAAGCTTAAACTTGCCAAGTAGTCAGAAAACGGTGTAGATCAAATTGTAATACTACGAAGATTGGCACGTTGTTCCGTGCCTTTCATCGGTTAAGATTTTTTTTTTTGCATCAAATTGAAAGAGTGTTTTTGTGTGCTTTTTGGTTCGAAACATTTTGAACGCAACATACACGCGTTGAAGCCTTTCCCTGTCGGTGTGTTAAGAACCGGGTTTTAAACTGTTTAATAAATCAATTAAAGTAGAATAGCAAAAAAATTAAAGCGGACCCAGAGACGAAGCCATATTGTTATTTGGTTGCCATCTTGCAAGTGAAAGCAATCTCGTAGTACGCGCAGAGTTCGTTGAACTTTTTACTGCTTTCTTTACAAAGCGCGCATACTGGGATCGCGTGTGCATGTGTGTCCAGTTGCGTAGGGCAACGCGGAATTAGAAGAATACTGTTGGTCATACCAGACGTAGTTACACACATCTACGTACTAGCAGAAGGAAGACTTATTGGCAATCACACTCACTTACAAACGGGTATGATGAAATTCGTTAATTCGGACACGACGACCAAGTCGATGCGGCACGGTGAACAATATGAAAATTGTTCGGAGCTGCTTATCGAACCAGGTTAGTTGTTTCTTCTCTATTTGGTTGCTGTGATCCGTCGTCGTTTTTGCTCTTTATTCTTTGGATTTATCATTGTGTATGTGTGTGAATTGTGTCCGTCCTTGTCGTGCTATGTGTTTTTATACCTGTTGTGTGTGAGAGTGTTGGTGAGTCTGTCCAACGGTTGTAGCATTAGGAGGGAGTAGTATGAGTGACGGTAGTGGCATGCTGTGGTTGTTTCTTTTTCTTTTGTAGCAATTGCGTGTAAGTAAACGAGACTAAGGCAGCAGCAGTTGTATGTAACCAGACCTAAGGGCCGCCATTTTAACTAAAGCGCATTCCTGCTCTCTCCACTCGATTTGCTTTGCTCCCGTCGGGGAAATTTCATCCGTTAGATATGACATCACTCGAAGAGCTTGATCCGGCCATCCTGAGTTGCGGCCTGCCCGCCATCGTTCTAAACGAGGAGGATTCAACAACAACGACGACGACGGCGACGACGGCAGCAACGACGACCAGGAGGACGATGCAACCGCCGTCTCTACTACCGTCGTCCCTGATGGCATCCTGCTCCTCGTTTACCGTCGCTGCTGCCACCGCCGCGAGTGTGATCCGTTACACGGTCGCCCATTTGCTGGCCCTCAGAAAGAGTCCGTTCTCCCATCGACGCCCGGCCGCAATCGACGATCCGCGCACGGGCCAGTATCCGATCTGGAGCCGTACCGGTTTTAACCACCAGCAGGATCGGGTACGCCGGGTGAGTGGTAGTGGCGACGAGGAGCTAATGAGCAGTGCTTACGGTCGAAAACCGAACGATCGTCAGCGCGACAATGGCTACAATCCGCCAAGGTAAAGTGTTTCTTCGCTTCCTTATACCAGCCCCATACAATAGTTATCTTACACCAGCCCCTTCCTAATGTCCACAGATTTCGACGTAATCATGAGTTTAGCAACCGGAACCATCACGTGATCGTGAAGAGCTACAGTACGGGCGATCCTTGCGGTGGTGGTGGTGGCCATCCCGTGGGCAGTGGCGGAGGTGGTGGTGCAATGCGTTTACAGGACACGATCATCGAGGAGGAACCGGAATGGGTATCGGCCGGTCCAACGTCCCGTCTCGATACCATCGAGCTGCGCGGTTTCGATGAGGACGTGAGTCGCACTGTTGCGGAATCGCTCAAGACCTCACCGGTCGGTGCCAAGACGCGTGGCGCCTTCTTTGACGAGCTGCTACACTACGAACACGTGCATCCGAAGCATGGTGGTGCTAAGCATGATCTTTCCGGTCCCGCTGGGGACGGAGAGAGTGTTTCCACCTCGAACACTGGTTCACCACCGCCAGCACGCAGCACACCTACGAAGGGTGACATGAATAATAACGTCGGACATGGACATGGCCGGAAAGTGTCCGGTGGTGGTGGTGCTGGTGGTGCCGGATGTTCCTCTTCCGGTGGCGGTGTGAACGTTTCCAACTTTGAGGAACTGATGAAGTTTGAATCGATCTTGGGCGATTCGGGTGATTCAAACAGCTCCCGATTCAGCAAATACTATCGCCGTGGTGGTGTCGCTTCCGGATCGTCCAGTGCTGGAGGACATTATTATCAGCACAATTATCCCGGACAACAACAAGCGCACTCTCACCAGCAGCATCACGTTCGTTTCGCACTTGAACGGAACACCCATCACTACAATAATGGGAACCAGCAGCAGCAGCAACACCGGCAGGCCGGTTCAGGTCGTTTGCCAATGTCGGCCCTCCAACATCCACCCGCTGGGACGGAACCGTTCTTCCCGGGTGGTGGTACATCCACGTCTACTACCTCCGCACCGAACGCCGGTGATGCAAAATCCTTCCAGCGACTGCTCGAAATGTTAGCCGTCCAGAATCAGCGGATGAACCAGCAGCATCAGCAACAGTATCTGCTCCAGCTGCTTCAAAACTGTCAGGAGACGGAAACGCTGCGTCAGATGTTGATGAAGAAATGTACCCTCGATAATGCTGCTGCCAATGGTTCCTCCATGGGTGGCGGTCAGCAGCGCATACCGACGCAGGCCGAACTTCAACAGCACACGCAGTCGATCATGAAGCAAGCGCTCCTACGCAAGAAGATCGCCGAGCAGAGCCGGTACCTGCTGGAGCAGCAACAGAACGGTCAGGAACCGATTCCGGCCGTACAGCAGCTAATTCAATCGATCTGCCCGAACGTACAGCGCAGTCTATCCGTTCTGGCGGCTGGCAGCGTCTCGCAACACGCCGTCGGTGTAGCTACTGCGGATCATCATGCTGGCGGTAGAAATGATCCAGGAGCAATTGGAGCGGTTTATGCTGGTGGAAATCGTGGTCCAATGAGAGCACCAAACAGGCGTTACTAAGAGGAACGCGTTCACCACACCGCCTCATCGCGATTTTCTATATCCTCTTGATTCCCAGGGTCGAGGCAATTTTGCATTTGAATTTTATACCATTTTCCTTCGAATTTTTCATTTTCTAACGCACACATTCATTCACTTACGCTCGCAAACGCACGCACATATCAAAAGCAAGGCATATGCTATTTCATTTAATTTTTTGATCGTTGAATTAATGCTCTTCTTTTATGCAGTACTACTACTACATTCTTACATTGCCTGTCATTTATGTTTTGTGTGCTGTGTGTACGGTCTTGAAGACAGCAAAACCCCGGTTTTTGAATAGTGAAGGCACAGATAGGCGACAATAATATGTTGCAATTTCATCACGCGGTTGTAAACCAGTGGTCTATGATATTTGTATGATAACGTTACTTATTGTTTGAAACTTCGCTAAAAAGTATGCCCAAGGCCGCAGTGTCTTCGATCGCCTCTTTTCTGATGGTTCCAGGTGCAATATTTTAATGTATTATTTTTCACTGTCTACATTTTCTACAATTTCGTACGATAATCGATCGGTTCGGGCAACCGGCTGTTGTTTAGACAGAATGTGTCAATATAGCATAATTGTTCCTTCCTTTATCCCCTTCTGTTGATTTTTGTTTTGCTAACTGAGAAATATGTGTCACTATCATCCTTAGTTAGTTAATGTTTAGGGCAGTGCGAGCAATTGCTCATCCACTGCATTTGGTGGGCAGATTTTGAGACTAGGATATGATAGAGTACATTTTATGTTTCAACTGCATTTACTCGCCATCAACGTTTAGTAAATGTAAAAACATGCTGTTAATGTTAATTGTGTAGTTTTTGTCGCTAAAAAAAAAATGCGTAGCAATTGTATCATTTATTTTCTTACGACCAGCAACGACGTTTAAAGGTTGCAAAAAATAAGTGAGGATCGGATAGAAAGGATTGAAATAATACATACATGTTTGTGTGATTAACGTGTTGGATGGTGGATGGATTTATATTTTTCTCTTTTTCAAATAAAAATGATTATATGTGTTGATTTATACATGGGCGATTTTTTTTTTTTATACGTTTGAGGCATGTTGAGCTATTATTTATTACTTTTACAATACGTTCATTTCAGGGCTTCTTACTTATTGTAAATATTCAAATGTTGACAAAAATTTTAAATTTAAAACCGAAGTCGGATCGATTTTCCGGGCGGGTGAGAGAAGATGATCCAGGACAAGTCGGAACGCAGTGCCAGATAAGTTCTGAACGAGTCCGGACGATTCTGAACGTCTCGGGACAACCCGGAACACGGTAATTTACAAGTCAGACGAGATCTGCGAATTCCAATCCGGGTTTGATATGGGATCGGGTTTAGTATCTCATAGCCCAGAGTCGCAGTGGATCCACTCCGCATTACACATAACTATTGACATATAACGTATAATTTAAAAAAAGCTTTTTATTTGAAATAAAGAGACAATGTGAATCAAATTGCCTTATTAAAAAACACAAAATCTAGAAAATTATGTTGATTTTCGTTACAATTCCTGCTCAATAGCAATTTGAATTGCTGAGATTATTATTTTGAACCCTATATACAATTATTCATATTTTATGGGTATTTTAGCTTAAAACCGAAAAACTTGACATACGCGAATTTCTTGGAAACGCATTAAACGCATAACTCGTGTAAAGACTGTATGATCATGATACTGATAAAATAATTGATTTGTGATTCGAATAATGCTTTATTCAAGATGTATACGAAAGAATCATTTCAAATGATTCGTAAAGCGCTTACACTACATGTATAAGATTGAGATCGTTGAGACAGTAGTCCAAGAACCCTCCTTGTGTCCGGCAATAATAAATAAATATAAATAAGTATAAATTCTATTCTATTCTATATTATGCAATCCTTATTTTCAGTTAGTAGGCAATTTTTATTCATGTTAACTCAGCCATAACTTCTCAATTTAAAGGTCCTTTGGGTTAGTGGCGGCATAATATGTTTGCTTTAATCTTAGTATACATTTTAATATTCTATCTCACCACCCACAACAGTTATGAAATGTGCTATCTCTAGTCAGCAGACATATCTACATAGACATAGTTTTTGCATCCTAACAGTGTATAACAGTTGCACACTTTTGGCAACAATCGGTGCTGCAACCGTTTGACCAAAGAGGGAGGGATTCTAGAAGGGAACCGTTGGGTGTTGTGGGGTAAGGATTGCGATTTAACGCTCACTTTGATCGTTCGGTTGTTTGTTTGCTTGCTTGTTTGTTTGTTTGTGATCATCGTGGGTTATGAGAGTTTCAACGTATGAACAAAGTGTTCCAATCGCTTGTATGTTTGTGGTTGTGGTGGTGGGTTTTCCCGGTAAGCATTTGAAGCGGCTGTTGTTGTACGGCTCCCCACACAGACACGCCATCGCTAGCGGAAAAGGGTGATGCATTTTGTTGCCCTAGAGTAGTCAAATTTTGTTGCAGAGTTGCAACTCCCCGCCAGGTGGTATACCATCCGGTGGCTGGTTTCAATTATTTCAGGCTGTAGTGAGGCTTTTGTGTTTGAATTTGTTTTTTTTTTGGCTTATATTCGTTAGGTCCCTTCAGGTGTGTTGAGGAGAACGGGTTGTTGTTGTTTTTGTCCTCATTGGCGTTGCCTTTCGTTGCATCCTCCGCCATTTACCCTCAAGGGGATTATCTCTCCTTCTCTCTCCCCCCCCCCCATCCCCCTCGTGATCTTCTTCCTGTTGATGACTTTTTGGCACCGAGAAGGCTCACCGAACTGATGATGCGCTCCACGTTTGTGTTAAGCATTTGCTGCTATTGACGGTTGCAAGTGGTAGTGTCCTTTTCTCATGTTGGCAGTAGTTCTCGATTTGACATGCCGTTGTTCGGATGCCGCTGGGCTGCAGTTTAGTACCTCTTTGGTCCTGCGCTGCAGATGTGTTTGTGTGTGCCAGGGTACTACCATACTATGCTAGATGCCAGCAAACGCGCCACCGGGAGGCAGCTTATCGGTGGGGTGTTCGTTCCGATTCGCCAACTACCGATGGGAAAGCAACCGATCGCTAACGTCCGGTTCGAAATGGGTTTGGCAGGGAAGGGCGATTGCTCAAGGCACACGTTTCGGTTCTATTTATGATGATCCCGGTTGATGATCTGGTATGGGGGGTGTGTGTTTTTTTTTGTCCGTGTGTGTGTGGTGAAATTGGCGGCGGGTGTTTGAATTTTCATTTGTGCCAATTTTCAGTGCCAGTGCCACTTTTGGCTGACGTTCTCGTGCATTTGTTGTCCAGCTTGTGGTGAGAGTGGGCTTAGCTTTTTTGATAAAGCATTTAGTGAATGAGAATGTCGTTTTTTTTCGGCTATAGGAGTGCTCTGTTGAAGTGTGGTATGTGTTTGATTTTGACGATCGCTTCAAGAGGACAACTAGGTCATGTGAAGGTTGGTGTGTGTATCGTTCGGTACATTTTAAAAGGTGTTCGCTATCGGATTTTTTTACCTTACCAATAATTCCGTTAGTTGTTTAGATCATCAAAACATAAATTAAAAAAAACAACATAAATTTTTTTGGGAAAAAACTGCTTTGTTCAAATTATAAGGCTTAGCTCATTATATTATTATTAAAGCGCTCTCAAGGCGGAATTCGCTACAACGCATGTGAAACCTGTATAATAGCGACTTCTATAACAGAGAAAACTTGACGAGGTAGAATTTGATCAATGTCTCATCAATGTTTGTGATTTCTGGATAATAGAGATTTTTTCTGTAAAAGACGTGTAAAGGACATAAGGTTTATAGTGAAAATGATCCTGCCTAGCATCGACCTTGGTGAGGTAGAATTTGAGAGATGTGTCATACAACCATGTTTGTGAGTTCTGGATAATAGAGAATTGTACTATAAAGGACGTGTAAAGGACATAAGGTTTATAGTGAAAATGATCCTGCCTAGTATCGAACTGTATAAGGAAGAATCCTCGTTAACGAGAATGTTTTTAAAGTCCCTCGAGTTCTTCCTTAAAAATGTTTTACTTTAAATTATGCGTCAAGAACGTTTAAAGCATTGAATCGACTCATTCCTGATGATCTATCCTTCATATTAATTCTTTAAACATTTTTTTTAAATGAAACATTTGAGTGTTTCCATAATGTGTTGTGATCGAACGATCAGTTCAGAAATATAATTGTAAAGTTTGGAAACTAGCTTTTTATGCATTTAGGTACATATCCAAGGTATATATGTAGTATATATACATGAACATTTCAAGGTATTGTAGAATTCGTCAGTAATTGCTTACGGTGGACACAATCAAGCTGTTGAGTCTCCTTTGCTTGTGCTGGCGTATCCTCTGTTTATGCGATCAGACTTTAAATGAATTTATGAGTAATGTAAGATTTAGGCATCATGATTGTCTTCCAGTTAAAACTCAGAAGTTTTGTAGTCGTAACATGTATCCTCTCAACGTCTAGTTAGCTGTGTTTTCCCTCCTAATTAATAAAAAAACACGCAATAAATAAAAGGGTTTAATTGAAACTGAAATGGTTACTGTAACTTAACATGTTGTCTTGCATGCATATTTAATTTGATCTCTGGTTCATGTCAGGAGTGAAACGAATCCCTCGTATTATTATTGACCAGCTATAAAGATAGGAATGGGATTTTTTTTCTGCATGATTAAAATCCTGTAATTGGTTGGTGGGAAAAGCGCTTCGTTGCTATTTTTTCAACAGTTTTTCAACAGTTTATTTTAACAAAAGAGTTCCTAACGGGGGATGCATAACAATGAAAAGGGGTAATAAACGTTTCACTTCAACTCTCTCCCACTCTCGGGGCATCCTGTGTCTCATCAAAACCACCGCTCTTCTTCCGCTGCACGTGTGCAATCAGCCGCCGATGCACTCGATCGCCTACAGTTCCCTTGTCGCCCTCGGCATTTTTCTATCAGCTTTTACCGTTACGCTTACTTTTAACGCATGATCAACTGTCAAAACATCGTCCGTCCCGAGGCTGGCTGATGCTGGGTAAGAGTGAAAGTGCATCGCGGTTTGGTGGGATCAATATTATTGAAAAGGATTCCCTTCCTAGTATCGCACGTGCAGTTCCACTTGAAGCATCTCGAGTGAATTTAAGAATTTGTCTCGGGTTCGCTATTTTGTTGCGATGGGATAAATTAGGGAGCGGTAAAACCATCCTAGTGAAGGGTTGATTTTTTCATTGCAACTTGAGTTCGAGGTACAGAGGGAGCACACAAAGGCTGTCAAAAATACATCCCTTTTACAAGTAGCGAAGAACGGACAGCTTTGTTACGGTAATAAGGAGTTACAAATATTTAGCAACATGTTTGTTAATTGTATGAGGGAAAATTTAAAACATTTTCAACTTAATCAAACGGATTTAAAGCATGAGAATGTATGGAAATACTTTTTTTTTACCAATTACATTCGAAAAACTTCCTAAAATTACCTAATAATTTATTTTTTTTAATAGACAGTTGTGACTCTAAAAACCAGATTATTGGAAGCAACGCTCAACTAATATGTTGTATATATTTTTCCATCATCCGTCGAAAAAGCAAACCCTCGGAAAGGGAAAAACACTATCTTTTTGTGTAGCGGCACACCCCTCAAGTCGCAACAAGAGGAAGCGTGCGAAATTGGATAGGCCATTACGCTAATTTAATGACATGTAAACTTATTAAACATTTCGCATTGCATATGGGAGCCAACGGGTATGCTGCTCATTATTTCATACAATATGCGTTGCCGTACAAAATGTTTAAATAAGCAGACAAGCGGAACTGCTCTCGAATTTCTGCTACCAAATCTGTTTTCCTTTGGTGAAAAGGTAGAGCAGAAAAAAAAATACAAATATAGGCGACCGTATTGTGTGAATAATAAGCATATTTCAGGAGATATGTATGTGTTGAAGGTTTATTTTTAAATTGCTTAATGATCAATCATTTGTGCGCATCAATAGCGTGGTAGAAGTGTGCGGAATTATATCTCTTTTTTATCATCTTATATTTAATGTTTATGTCAAGTTTTTTTTCTGTAGAAGAAAGTGATCATTTTTTTCTGGAACGGAGATGTGGACATATTATTATACTTTAACGCACTTAAAGGGACCATCAACGATAGAAGTACAGATACCGGGTTTAACTTTAATTTCAACAGTAGAGACTGAAACCGTAATTGATTATTAAATTCTCCAATACGCCTCTAACACATGTATCTTGTTCAAATCGGACGAAATCGTCTGAGGTGCACTGGAGAGGATGATGCTCCTATTCCATCATTTACATCTTCTAATGACGTCGTGAAGATCTTTTAGACCAGGCATGTTACTCGTATGGCATTGGATGGCCTAGGTGGCGAGGTAGGCCCAAGCTGAGGATAGATGGCGAAGACGCGATTGTCATTAAGGATGAGAAAAACATGCTAAAGAAGTAGGCGCTTGATCGTTCCACTAGACCAATCGCTTGATATTTAAATAAAAAGGAGTAGAAATGATAAAAATTAAAATGAAAGGAACTTTCTGAAATTTTTAATATAGACAGTTACGGTGATAAACAGAAGTGCACGGACATCTAGAGAGCCCAGTATAGCGACTGACACACTCTGTGCTCTGAGTATATTGAACGATTGTGTTGTTTTTGGGTCCTAAGGCTTTGCGTTCATTCCTTGTCGCAGCCCTTTACCCGGGCCTTAAAAACTTGGCGACAATTTCTTCTTCATGGCAGTCGTGGCTCACAAATACGGTGTGCATTACAAAAGAAAGATTAATAGTACCTTATAAATAGTGTGCTAAAGGGGGGGCTGAAAACATGCCCGTCATGGGTTCAAATCACGATTGGACTATGGATCAATTAATAAATCGAAAATAGCCATGGATGGTCATTAGTGCCTTAGGCAGGCGTCGACCGACTACGGTACGGATTATTCATCGGTCAGCAGACGAATAAATGCTTCTAACTTGGCGGAAGACCAGTCCGTTAAATGTTTGATGAACTGGATGATCTTGATTTAAATAATGAAAAATTTTGGTGAAAGTCCAACAAAAAAGGCGTTTACTTTTTTCATGTTTTAAGAAACTGCATCTTTCTTATTTTTCTTATTTAGAATTTAAGAAGTCTAAGAAAAGAAACATGCAACTTCTGAATATATTTTCTTATCTGTTATCTCTCTGGTCAGTTAATTAGGCCTTCTCAAACCATTCTAGGGAGAAACCAGTAGCCTTTTGACCCATGGAATGGTTGACATTGTTCATCAATTAAAAATATAAAAATATAAAAATATCAAGTATTGTTATGCTGAGCATGAATTTATTTAACATGGAGAAACATTTAAACCAAACCAATCGAAGCGCGGCTAATGTTGACGCAACATGTTCACTTGAATTGTTTGCAGAGTTTGGTGATTAATCCACCATGTTCTACCTTAGTCCACCAGTCATGTCGCTGAACTATCCTCAAATTACATCAACTGGTTGAAAAATATACAATAAAAAAAAATCCCTCTTCCTACCCAGGCTAAAACATCGACATGATGGTTCATCATTCATTTTTCCCTCGTCACAAAAAAAAAAAACAGATGCACTTGATCCGATCATCCTGTATTGCATGCAAAAGGTTTGCTGCTGGTTTTCCCTTCTCTAAAACTGATTGTTACCTCCACGGAACACATGAAAACAGGACACTGGACCAGAGAATGTAAATATTTGGTCAGATATTGAACCAGCAATCCTACCCCCCCTTATGTGTCAGTTGTGTACCGCCCGAGGTTGTTATAAACAATAACCAACAAGCTCGAACCGAAACGGACATGGCAGTAAGGCACTCTTTCCATCATCATCATTAATTATGACAGACATTAGAACACGGGGTCATATTTATTTTCCAGGCCGGTCATAAGGATTCCCTGTAAAATCCCGGAAGGCATCTATTATTCGGGCAGGCAGGAAATCTAATGCCCATTACCAGCGAACAGGAAAGGATTATGGGTGCTTCTGGGAGGAAGATGTGATGTCCCAAAAAATTAAAAAAAGGGGTGTGCAAGTGTTACCAACTGCAAGCGGAATTGGAAAATGCGTTCCTTCTCTCCCTAGCTAAAATCGCTGGTGATGAATAAAAAAACAACAACATCCCTCTCATGCACCCTATAGATTAGAGTCAACGGCAATGGCTAAAGGGAAGGGTCTCGATATAGAACATATATATATGTTTGACGGCCGGCAAAACATCGAATGCATCATGTGTACTTTGGAGGGGAAGTGAATGGTCTGTGATAATGGTTTGTGCTAGGATGGGATTCTTAGAATTACTCTCAATCCTTCACAGGGATGGAAAGCGCTACTGGAAGCCACCCCAAAATCAATTCGCTCAAATTTCATGTGCTAGTTTTTCTGTTTTATTTCTTTTGGAAAACAAAAAACATCGAGCAGTTGCAAGGATTCGTAAATAAACATTGGATGAGCACTCTGTAGGGAAAAGCGAGTCTGTACAAAGCGCTCGGTTAGGGCGAAAGCGTGGCCCCTCAAGAACAATCCTGGGCAAAAGTTTGTATAACATTTGTGGTTAAGCTGTTACTGGTTAAAACACATCCCCTATCGAAAGAAGTATGAGAAGAGAGCGCCTATTTCAATTTTACACTCATATTTGGGCATGGATTTTGATGGATTTAGATTTTTCATACCATTGATCCACTTTACAGCTGCGCAATGGGGTTGGTCATTTTCAGAATTCACTTTGTTGGGTGTAATATTCTGGTTTTTTTTTATGTGTGTGCTCTTTCCTACCTTTACCGGCAGGCGATTAAGGCTTAGCCGGCCGGTACTCCAGGTGGACGTACAATATTGGCCGACCGATATTGGACGACCAACGGGTATTATGCATGCAAAATCCCTTGGCTGATGGAATTTTTCTACCGCGCGGGACACTCGAATCGTTTGCGTTGGGCTTAAAAACCTATTTCCGAAGTGTGGTGTGGCTTTTATTTTCACTTGGAAATTGACACGTTCGAATTTTGTTTCGTTGATCGTTTCATTAATGTTTAAGATGTTTTTTTTTTGGAAAGGTAAAGTTAAAACCTGTTTTGCCTTTTTTTGTGCTTTATTCGGTATGTGTTTTATATTTGTTGTCTAAATTAGAAATGCTCGACTTACAGGCTTTTTTAACGCTTTTGATGCGATATAAAAATAAGCAGAGACGATAACCTGTGCTAACAATGAACTCATTGTACATTTTAATAGAAAAGTTTGAGTAGGCGAACTCACCACAACAACAACTTTAAGTAAAAATGGTGAGATGAAATAAGTTCAATTGCAAATATAATCAGTAACATGACTTTTTACACGGTAGATATTTTATATCAAATACGGGATACGGTGTTATACACCCAGTATACAAAAAGGGCGAC
>KB687114.1:0-14286 GCA_000349165.1 Anopheles christyi
AGGTAAAAAAGAAGAAAGAGGAAGAGGCAACAACGGAAAGGTATGAGGTTCGAACTGCAACTGTTACTGTGACGATGGAAAAATCGGATCATTCGAATGAGCAAGAAAAGACGATTGCTAAAGTACAAACTGTACTGGATAATGTTCATGAACTGCTGCTAGAAATTAAGCGCATGTTCCTGACCAATAGTGCTGGGAAAAACTTGTCTTTAGCACTAAAAAACGTGAAACTCTGCATGCTGAACTCCGAAGATCTCGAGCTGTGCGAGGTGGAAATGCCACCTTTGAAGTATTTCCACTCTTCAATCGCTACATTGATCACCGCCCTATCTCAGATGGACCTTTACTCAGCCCAATCCGAAACGTGGACAGCGTTGGAAGATAGCTTACTGCAATTGGTTGATTCGTTTAGCCAGTTGCAGCAGAGAAGTGAACAGCTGCTAGAAACCCAATGGAAACCCGCTTACACACTCTACAAAACCGTATTGGTACTTTTGACTGAAGTGAGACAATGCATTTATCAAAGACGATCAACACAGGCCGAGGCAGCACTTGCCCTAAGTAAAACGAGCGTAGAGCTGCAACTGCTGCAAAAGGATCTTGAGTACATTCAGTTGAACTTTGGCTCAGACCGTGTCGATCTTACATCCAAGACCGTGCAATCATATTTTGGTCAAATTTGTAAAACATTAACCCTACTGCAACCATCGGTGGTGGCTACTGTTCAGAAACCATCCTATGGGACCTGTGTGAACATTCTGCAGCAGCTCGCCAGTCCTGTGCATGAGCTGGTTTGCAATCTACCCTCGAGCACGAACTGGACTGCGGAAGGCATGACACCGGCACTGAAGCATAACTTGAGACAGTTGTATCGCATCGTATCGCTAATTTCTCAGCAGCACATTACCAGGGTACGCAATGAGCGGGAGGTTACGATCGTAGAGGAGATTAAGCGGCAGCTACTGAGCATGGACCGGCTGCTGAAGGTGCTGCTTGATCTGCAAAGCGAGACGGAAATGCAGAAAGAGCTGCTAGAAACAGTACGTAAAAATTTGAACACGCTCAAGAGCGTCATGTTGCAGGTTAGGACGGCATGCTGCCTACAGTCGCTGGTAGAGAAGGACGATCAACTGCTGGGCGCTTTCGAGATGGTAATTGACAGGCTTACGGTTAACCCTCTGCAACTAGACTCCGTTGAGTATCTTCGTTTGTTAGCAGAGTCTCTGGAGAAGTATTGCGACATCATGCGCAGGCTCTGCAATAATGCGACGATTTCCGACTGGTTGTTGCGCTATCAGCTACAGCTGCTTAAGATTTTTGATACGATTGAATTTTGTCTGAGTGAGGAACAGTTTATAGTGATCGGTAGCAAGGAGAAGTACACGCGCACCAGTACGCAAGATGCGATACATGCAGTGAAGCAGTTGATAACGCACTACAAGATCACCAGCGACCAGCAAAAGTCAGGACAGACGCACATCAAGCTAGTTGCCGCACGACAGGGACTTACGGACGAGGTGGAATCGGTGACACGCAGTGGACAGGACAGAAACTCCAGAAGAACTCCGGACGTCCGACAGCAGCGTGCGGATGCCGTTAGGCGACATGCCACCCGTAGCCCGGTCGGGCTGCGGGATGATCAACCGCCGCGCAGCTCGTCCCGCTGCAGCCTGGGAGCGCTTCCTTCGAAGCGTGGCCCATCGTTTGCGGTGTACCTGAAGAATGTGTTCATCGAGCGGGACCACAGCTTTAAGCTGCTGTGCGTCGTGCTGGACTCGGAGATTGACGTGCGATGGACGAAGGATGGCAGCGACATTACGCCTACGGGACGCTACCAGATGGTGCAGAAGAATGGGCTGATCACGTTGCAGGTGGAGCATGCCGAGTACGAGGATACCGGAGTGTATGCGTGTCACGTGTTCAACAATTACGGCCAATCGTTCAACAAGTGCACCGTCGAGGTGTATGATACAAACGATGATATCATCTGCCCGTCGTTCAGCATACCGCACAAAATGGGTACGTTTTCTTTTATCATCTATTTTTAACTCCGACTGAAGCGTACGGGTGGTTGATTTGTTCAATGGTGGTTTCGCTCGCGCTCGACAGCTTTAGTGGATTTGCCCGACACTAATTTTATCGATCTCACACACACGGTGCTGATCTGCCCATTGTAGGCAGATTAGTATTTTTGGCTGTGGCATGGCATGCTGTCGCGGCTCGGAACAAAGCAAATGTACGGCAAATGCGAAATGACGAGAAGTGGACAATGTCTAGTGTTTATTGCTATAGCCTTAGCAGTCGTCTGACACTGCAGGGAGTAAAAATATCTCCTACACATGATCGAAGATCGATCTGTGTGACTATTATGAGAGGAATTCTGTGTTTACCCGCCAATGATCAAGTAAAAGTGATCCTCTATGTGAGACGACAGCAATCGATGCAATGAATTCCTATTGTACGATCTTTATCTCAATCACTAAGGCTGTGATGTGCAAAACCCATTGAACAAACGACCACCACTTATAACTATTACTAATGTTAACTAGCACAGTCTCACTGGTTATTTTGTTATTTGCTTTTGCAATACTTTAAGTTTCATTTTCAGGATCTCTTTACATAGATACACAAATTCCAGTATAAATGTGCTACCTTCGTTCTGAATTGTTGTAGACAGGTTCACAAATCACCACCATCACACTGTATAGCAGTTATAGTTGGCACTGTGTACAGTTTAGAGGATGTAAAGGGGGGCACGGGAGCTTTGGGTTTTTGGCAATATACCTAAAAATACCTTGCATTCGTGCGATGGTGATCGTCGTAATGATGAATCAAAATAAGCAGCAGCACCAATTGCTTCGGCTCGGTCGATCGGGAACGCGTATACTTGCTCTTCTTCGTACTAGTGAAAATGACACTAAACAAAGGAAAGCTAATGGCAGCACTAGAAAAGGAAATTGCAAACCCCCCCTGTTTTCGATATAGAGCCGCTTTGCATCGTTATTGATTAAAGCGTGAAACGCAATGTTATTTAAGCCCATTTCGAGCCATACCATCCGTTCAACATGGTGTGCGCCATCTTGTACGCGTGCCTGCATCCTACCGCGGGGAACGAATGATCGATCGCTGCGTGTGCCATCCGACGACCCGCCATTGAATCAATCAGTATTGACCCACTAAAACACAAGCGGTGCTAGGGAGGTTGTCCTCGGAAATAGGATAATCAACACCATTTCTAGCACCTTGGCGGATCGGTTCGTGTGCTATAAATATGCTACTAAAGTAGAACAGCGCATCGCCAAACTATGTCACAGCCGCCACCAACCCGCAGTGTGTGGTGTAAGGTGGATGTGGGTGGCATAGGTAGGTGAATTGGGCTTTTTGTGTCACAAAATAGCGAACATACTCACGAACCAAATGTTGCACCGCACTCGACTCGTCCCCAACTCGATACAATTTGACTGAAAATCGCCGGTAAACGACATCGGGTCGATCGCTCCGATTCGGCTACAAGTCCGATCGGGGGCTTTCGAGTGACATAGTTGCGCGCGAGGCAATACCGTGGCAAACGGCAAACTACGCACATTGCACGATTTTGCACGGGCAAAAACATTGTCCAACAAGGGGGCGTTTTTTTTTTTGCGTAGGATTACCGATTTAGTGGACGAATCTAACAGTTCGCACTAGCTGAGAAAATTGAACTACCCTGCACTGTGCGAAGTGCGCTTCACTTCTTCGACAGCATTCGCCTGTACAGTGTGTGTGTCGTCACGGTTCTCGCTGGTGGTTCGAGGTTCGCTATATCGCCACAAGTGGTGACTTTGTACCAAATTTTATTAATGTGCAGTGTGTCGCACCCAGAACTCGGCCAGTTCAAGTTTCAATTTTCCAGTGCTTCTGTTTTGGGTTGTGCTGGCTGGCTGACTGGGTGGTGTACAAAAAAAAAGTTGAAATTCTATGTCAAATTTTTGCAACACCTGTTTTTCACATACTCCTGTTTTCCCAGATTCCCGACCCCGAGCAGTGAGCGGCTGCTGATTTCGACGAACGGTGTTTAGTGGTGTAGTGCCACCTGTATCGAACGAGGGCGATCAGGAGTGATCACTGATCGCGTCCACAAGTGGGAGAAGCTCCTGTCTGGTGTGTGTGTGTGTGTGTTTGTGTGTACGTGTATGTGAGTGTATGTTGTGGAGCGCCCTGCACTACACGGGTTCACGGTGATAAGAAGGTGGGTAAGGGTGTTGCAGTTTTTTTTAGCTGCACCGGCGGGCGTGTAAAGTGGTAATTGTTGGGAACCATCAGTACGATCTACTAGTTGGCAAACATGACGGGCAGACGGGAGCGGAGGTCACGGTCGAAAAAGAACCAGCAGGAAGAACCGGTACAGGTGGAGGTAACGCCGGCCGAAACGACGATGCTGGATCTGCTCAAGATTCCGGGGCGTGGGGATTCGCCGCGCGATTTCCGCAGTCTGCATCGGGAAAAGTCACCGTTCGAAATTGGCGACAAGCCGGATGTGCAGGTCGCGTCACAGAAGGCAATCATTGACAAGGCGCTCGTGATGGATATCTCGGGTGGTGTGACGAACGTGGACGAGTACATCTCGCTGTTCTTTACCGACTCGTGCTCGCTGGATCCGGCGAGCTGCGGCGACATCGGCCCCGTCAAGGTGGTAATTGTGGAGGAGGAGGTGGCCCCACCCGAACCGCCGATGCCGGCCGAGGAGCACTCCAAAACGGAGGCGGAGGCGGCTGCCGAGCTGGCCCGCATACAGGAGGAGGAAGAGGCAGGTAAGTCTGCGAAGGAACCGACGCCGCCGCCCCCGCCCGAACCAGAACCGGAACCAGAGCCGGAACCGGTGGAGGAGGAAGAGGAAGAGGAGGAGGAGGAGGAACCCGAACCCGAACCGCCTCGGGCACCGACGCCCCCTCCGCCGAAGGAGCCGACGCCCGAGCCGGAACCGATAAAGCCACCGCCCGAGCCCGAATATGACTCAGACGTAGAGCTGATCCCAGTGAAGGAAGAGTTTGATCCGTCGGTGTGGAAGAGCATCGACAGTATCGAACTTCAGCTGCAGCAGCAAGCCGAGGCAGAAGCGAAGCCCAGTGCGAAAGCGAAAGAGAAGTCCCGTGAAGCGTCCCGCCGCGAATCGACCACCGAGATGACGGAACGCGAGCGTGACCTGGAATGGCAGCGGCAGCGCCAGATGATGCGACCGCCGCTGGTGATTTCGCATCTGAAGGCGCGGGCCGCTCCGAAGGGCTCGACGGTGAAGCTGACCTGCACGATCTCCGGTCCGGGCATAACGGTGCGCTGGCTCAAGAATGGTGACCCGATCGAGAAGAGCACCAAGCACACGTTCAAGGTGAGCGAGGGACTGCTCAGCCTCGAGATCAAGGACATCGACAATGTCGATGCGGGCGAATACTGCTGCATGATCAAGAACAAGAACGGTGAAACGTCCACCAGCACCACGCTGACGGTGTACGAAAATACCGAAACCAAACCAACGCCACCGACGTTCATCTCGATCAAAGGTAACCGAATGCTACTAAGCTAGTAGGCTGTGTACACGTGTGTTTATGATACCGGGCTCCAGTGTTGGGTTCGCGCACAGGACGCGCAGTTCTTTTCCATAGTCATGTACCGGTTATACCATGGTGCGATTGGTGCTGGGTATCGGGACCCAGGTCCTTCCCCTCTCACCCAAGTCCTCGCACCTTTTGTTTTGCTTGTTGTGTTTGTGTGTATTTGTGTTTGAACTGTGTGTAACTTCGCTCGTGCGCCGTTTGGAAGTCGTCACTATTTCGTAGCCGCGTCGTACATCGTCGTTGCATCGGTCGATCAATCGAAGCTATCACTAAAGCTGTGTCTGTGTCCCTCTGTTCGTGATAGTCGATTGACGGTGGATTCTAATTCGATGTATTGTATTATTTTACTAATACATTAAGATGATGTTTCACTAGAGGACAAGCAGCAGCAGCAACAGCAGGCAACCGCAGTAGTTGCAAGTGAAGGACAAGCAGTAGAAGTTGCTGCCACTGTCGCTACCGAACAGCCAGCTGCAGCAGCTGCTACTGGGGATGCTCCTGCAACCGAAACCGTCTCAAGCGATGCAGCACTTCCTCCTTCCGGCGCTCCTCAACCTCCACCAGCTCAACCGCAAGAGCAACCGCCACCAGCCGCTGAACCACCAACCGAAGAACAACAACCAGCGGTGGGTGAAGAAAGTGAAACGGCCCCACCCCCACCGGAAGCGGCCGGTCATGCAAAGCACAGGCGTTTGGCGCCGGAGAAGTCACCATCACCACCACCGATCGGAGGCGATATGGCTCGCTACTACCACAAGAAGATACTGCACCAGCGGGATAAGCTACAGTGGTCGGTACACCTGACCAACCGGGCCATTGTGGCCGGTCATCGGCTGAAGCTGATGTGCTGTGCCACCGGGTTTGATCCGACGCTGGAGTGGTACAAGGATGGGCAACCGGTCGAGTACGATGACCACCATATCGTTGACATGAACGATATGCACCGTGGCGCTTATGGTTGCCTGTGGGTCAACGATGTCAGCGTGAAGGATGCGGGCGAGTACAAGTGCGTGGCGAAGAACGAGATGGAGGTAATCGAAACCGTGTGCAAGCTGACGGTGGTCGAGCCGGTCAACACAGTGCAAACCTTTGCACCAACGTTCGTGCGCATGGTTCGAGGTAAGTTAGTATTCGTTGGTACTATTCTTGATACGTACATAGCTTGTCGGTGTGTACTTGCACACATTATTACTACACTTTGACCGTTGACTTCTGCAAGGTAGTACGATGACCATGACATGATTGTCATGCCGATATGACATGATTTGTCGTTATCTTAACTTTTGTTTTATTAATATGTGTACTCCTGTGCCTCTCTTGTAGAAAACTACGACTCCTACAGCAACATCTTGACGGTGGAGTTTGTGATCCGTGCCAATCCGACGCCCACGCTGACGTGGTACAAGGGCATCATCAAGCTGGGCGTCTATCCCGACAGCCACATGCGCATCTCGCAGCACTTTGACGAAACAGCCGAGCATACGATCGCGTCGCTCGTGTTTTACGATCCCTCGTACACGGACAATGGCGAGTATATATGTATCGCCACCAACGACGTCGGTGAGGCCACTTGTAAGCACATGCTCGACTTTTGCAGCAAGGAGCAGTACTTTGAATGGTTAGCGAAGAAGCGACCCGGCTGGTTTAAGGCCGAATCGTACATAGCGGTCGAACCGGCGCCCACCTTTGCCGATGACGGTGAAGAGGAGGAAGATGATGGTGAGGAGGAACAGGAAGCGGAGGGTAGCGGGGAGGAAGGTGAGGGTGGACCACCGAAAGAGCCAAAGGTGAAGCGAGCCCCCAAGCTGCCCGACGTAAAGGAGCTGCCGGAGGAGGAAACGAAGGCGGAAGCGGAAGCGCAAGCCACCGAACGGAGCGTGCAGATCGTGGTACCGGAGCCGGAAGCGCAGGCCAAGGAACCCGAACCGGACGTATCATACAAGCGGCGAAAGTCCCGCACACAGGTTGCGCTGGAAGAGTTCGAACGGCGCAAAAAGTTCGACTTTGTGTCGCACATGGTTAATGTGCGGGTGGAACCGGGCAAGACGCTACGGCTGATTGCGTACGTCAAGTGTCCGGAGGAGGTGACTTCCTATTGGAAGCGGGATGGACGCGTGCTCGGTAATGGGTTGCGGCTGACGCACACCACGATGCGCTGCGGCACGTGCGTGCTAGAGATTGAGAAGTGCAAGTATCGGGACGCGGGAAACTACACCTGCGTCGCCAAGTGTCCGACTTACGGTGAGATCGAGCAATCGTGCACGGTGTCGGTGGTGGAGAAGACGGAAATTAAGGGCGAAGCGCCGGTCTTTACCCGCCCAATGCAAGGTATGCGCGAAAACGGAAAGGCTAGCGAAACTGCATGCAGATCAGAGAGCGTGGAGTCGACGACGAGTACCAATCGCCAAGCGTGCACAACCATTCGAACCAAGTTTTGTTTTTTTGCTGGAATGTTCCTGATTTTCTCTCCTTACAGAAAAGTACGACCCGATACAGGACGAGCTGACGCTCGAGTGCTGCGTGCGGGGCGATCCCGAACCAGAGACGGTGTGGATCGTGCAGGGTGTCTTTATGCGGCACAACACGGGCGGCCGGCTGTACTTCCGCAAGTACCCTGATGGTCGCCAGCTGCTGAAGATCTTTCAGCCGACCAAGGAGGACAGTGGGCGGTACGTGTGCCGAGCGAAGAACAGCGTCGACAAGACGGACATGTCGTACTGGCTGAACTACAAGAACAGCGACCAGGATGTGCTGAAGGTGTTCGAGGACGAGCTGCACAAAAAGTCGGAAAAGCCCATCCTGAGCCGGCATCTGCGGGCGAAGGATTGCGATTACAATCCGGAGGATGAGGCACTGATCAAATGGTCGGAATCGAGAAGCCAGCACGACAAGGAGTACGACTATCGGTACAAGCTGCGATTCATTACCCAGCTGCAGGACAAGACGGTACCGGAGGGTTCGAACTTGAAGTTTACGTGCTACGTCGATGGCAAGTTCCCGCTGTTCTTGTGGTACAAGGACGATATACCGCTCGTGCAGGGCCGCAAGTACCGGCAGAAGACACGCCGCGACGGCAAGGTGACGCTTGAGATCGTCAACGTTACGACGGAGGACGCCGGCACGTACAAGCTCGAGGCGCGCAATTACGCCGGTTGCATTGAGACGAAGTCGGTGGTTAGTGTTTATGAAAATCCGTACACCACGTTCGTACCCCCAATCTTTGCAAGCAACATCCTAGGTAATGAGCGTGACGGCGTCGGTAGGGAAACACCGTCGACGAGTGGTGTGGCAGCTCCCGGGGCTGCCTAGGTCCGCGATTGCTTTACTGCCTGCTACATTACTATAGTTACTTATCTGCGCTACTAAACATATCATGTCAATATATCTATCTGTCAACTACCTGTCACTACCTCGAACGGTCCGTAATTCCGGATTGTACATCACTTTACCTGTCAAATTGAAGGATGGTTTCCTTTACAACAAGATAACCAGTGAGCAACTGTACTCTGTTAACATTAGCGAATCGGCCGGATTCTAGGCTGGGTAGCTTCACTAGACTAGCTAGCATGTGAGCTTGCGTGCGTGTGGGTGTGTTTATCTTACCATGTTTTGAATGTTTTCCCAGAGTACCAGCAGGCCAGTACAAATCACTACACAGACAAATCGTGTACCACACCTAACACCGCCACGATCAGTGGCTACACCTCCCATCAGCGATCTTCCACACGATCATCGATCAGTTCCACCGGTTACGATCACACCAAAGTGAAAGAGTACTATCGAAGACATCCGCACAGTACCGTTGTCTCCACCAACGACTCAACGCATCATGCGTACAGTAGCCGTGATTATAGGCAAACGACCTTCGAGCACCGTCGGTCACTTCGTGCATCATCGAGCAGTGCCGCTCACAGCGCGTACTATCACAGCACGGCGCAGGGGCTTGGCCACTTGAGCGAGTCGGGCCGTGATGTAACGGCGGCGGCAACCTCTTCAGACGTTGCGAGCCAGAGACAGCGGCGCAGCTACTACCACTCTCAGTACTACGACCGGCTGACGACCGGCACGATGCGGGCCGATACGAGAACGGCCGTACGAGAAGTACGGAAATCGCCGAACGTTCCAGAACAGCAGGGTTTGGCGAAGGTGGAACGGACGGAGTGGCGTGCGCGCGACTGGGCCCGTATCAAGCGAACCAGTCCGGCAGCAGTGAGCGAGCTGGAGGATGATACGGCGAGCGGCCGAGGACACTCTGCTGTGGGTAGGCCAGGTAGCAGTGGTGCTGTGCAAGGTAAGAACCGTTGAGGATTGTTCGACACTCTCGAACATTGTTGGGAAGATTTGTAACTGAGGGGGGGTTTTGGTAGACGAGTTGACAAACAATCAATGGCACGGCTAAGAGGGGTTGGTTGTCAGACACTAGAACAGTGGCAATTAAGCTATTCAGGATAGGAAAAAAAAACAAAAGTTAAAAATAACACACACATGTATCGGTATGGTATGATCGTTTAGTGTTAAGCTAAACAGGACCTATAATAGGCCCGTTTAAATACCCAAATGTTAAGCGGTGGGCGGACTAGACAGTTAGGTACAGAGGCCCAGAAGACGACAAAAGTAGTGCACATGTTTAAAAAAAGTTGGTAAGGAAGTGCCTACAATGGTTAGTCATCGTGGAAAAAGGGCCCCATGAGAAAAAGGGACCTTTTATTACCGAAGAGGTCCACATAGATAGTTTGCATTCGCCAACAGTCATTTAGAGTCCGGTAGTACAGGAGCGCAGATTTTAATATCGTTATCATACATAGGATGTGAAGTGTGGATCATTAAGTAGTTTCTTTTACTGATGTCTGTTTGACATATCCCAATGCTCAGACAATTTAAGTTCACTTTGATTGATAACACAGTAAAAGTACATCAAATAATATTGCAATGCTATTCGGATATAAAGGCCAACAACACTAATCCTTACCATCATTATTCTCAACAGGAACATCCAGCACATCTGAATCTGCAACCAGCTCCCGTGAAGAATCCAAAACCCTGCGCACTTCCGATCGCATGGGCGGTCAAGTGTCCTCGGGCGGCGATTTTCACTCTACCGAATCAGACCGTACCAGCGCGGGTAAACGATCCCAAACCTACCCGTACCACTATCGGATGGATACGTTCACTACCTCGCTACGCTACGAAAGTGTCAACTCGCTCGAGATGTACCAACCGATCGTGCAGACCGTGTTACGCGATCGGCTGGTAAAGCGTGGCTCCAACCTACTCCTCGTCTGCTCGTTCTGGGGTGTCAACTGCGAGATCGATTGGGTGCACAATTACACGAAAATTAACAACGGTGCCAAGTATCGTATCTCGCGCCATCAGGGCATGAGCATACTGGAGATCTACGACATTACGCACCAGGAGGCGGGCATGTACAAGTGCGTGGTGCGGAACGATTGTGGCGAAGATGTGACCAACTGTTGCATACTGGTGCTGGATCACATCAGGCTATCGTCGACGAAACAAACCAGACCCGATCGTCACACGTTAACGAGACGCTATTAAGCTCATGTAGCCCTCGGACATTGTGTTTCTCTGTGTGTATGTGTGTGTGTGTGTTTAGATAGTTGATCTGTTTATGTTCGGTAACCTTTTGTGTACTTCCCAACGAATGTATGTGTTGTGTGTGATTATTCTGTATATGTGTACTGGTAACGTCTCGTCTTGCGTTTTTCCGTGTTGTACCATTGCTGTACATGACTACGGGCAAGAACTGCACGGTGTCGAACCACCGCACCAGGGGCCAACTCGTAATATGCCCCGAACAAAAAAATGCTAATCCATCTTTTTGCGTGTGTCAATTTTCCTTCCACTTTCGACAAAAAAAAACAAACAAATTCACCTCCACGGCAGAAACTTACTCCCTGCACTCGAACGAGATCGTGCTGGAGTGTCGTGTCCGCGGTACGCCCCGGCCGAACATTGCCTGGATCAAGGACGGCGAGTACATCATCCCGGGCGATAAGTACGAGCAGTACGATCATGCCGACGGTACCTGCAAGCTGATCGTGACCAGCCCGGGCGAGGAAGATTCGGGCACGTACACGTGCGAGGCTGAAAGTGGCGGTTGCAGCGATGCCATCAGCCACAATGTGCAGTTCGTCAGCAAGGAGAAGGTGCTGATGGAGCGTACACACAGTGTGTACCACCGGAACCCGAACCTACCCCACTTCTACCAGGGGCTGGCCGATTACTCCATCCCGTCCGGCGGTAACATCTGTCTGGTGGTGGAGGTGCAGGGTAACTGTGAGGTGCAGTGGTTCCGCGACCGCTATCCGGTCACCGGCAAACCGCCGAAGGTGCGCACGTACAGCGATGGTACGGGCGTATTTGCGCTGTGCATTACCGCAGCGACGATGGACGCATCCGGCCGGTACGTGTGCCGGGCGACGAACGCTTTCGGCAAGGCGGAATCCTCCTCGCACGTGGACATCATCAACCCGAACGCGATCAAGGGTGCGAAGCCACCGATCTTCATGTCCCGACCGCAGCCCGAGATCAAGATCAGACAAGGCGACACGCTGTCGATGGCTTTCAAAATCATCGGCGACCCGAAACCGAAGAGTAAGTACTGCTAGTAGCCAGTTCCGTTTTGATGAGCGAGAATGCCAAGTAAGCCATCGCGATCGAGCACTAATGGTTGTTGTTCCCCCCGTTTTTTTTTGCTCTTCTCTTTTCGCCTCAGTTCAATGGATGAAGGGCACGAAAGATTTGACCAACTTGGCTCGCACGGTCAAGGAAGTGCACAATGACTACATTCGATTCTCGATCAAGGAAGCGGTCGTTGCGGACGAGGGTGCCTACTTCATCGTGGCCAGAAATCGACACGGCATCGACCGTTCGTTTACTAAAGTATCGGTACGTAAAAGGAAGTGATTTTTTTGGGGGAGGGCTGCGAAGGGATGTACCAAACGGATTAAAAAAAAAAAATCGTTTATTACAGATCAAGCCACCGAGGGGCTACAAGAAGCACCTGGAGGACGATCTTGATCGGGATGCACCCGATAAGGGAAGAAAATAAAAAAAGGGCATGCAAAAGCACTGCGCTGAAACTTTACACTTGTAGGTAGGTAAGCCAACAAATCCGGTACAACTTAACTGGTTAAGTAAAGTAGTTCATGTTTTTAATTTACGCTTTCTTTTTCAGTTTCATTTTGGAATGTTACATTGTGTTTTGACGACGCCCCCCTCCCCCCGCCTGCTTCAAAAGCGAAGCGAACGAGTGTGTGGTGGTACTAGAGCAGCTAAGTTATCATTATAGCATCATCGCGAACTGCGAAGCAGCAGCAGCATCATTTGTCGCAGTTCACCCCAACTAAAGCCGTCGAAACCCCCGCCCCCCCTCTGAATCGTGGATGATTCAAATGAGACAGCACGCAGAAGAAGGAAAGAGAGAGAATGCATTGCGAGGAAAATGATTACCTTTTAGTAAGTTTTATGACACTCCCTCTCCCCACCTCCTCTCCTTCCCGAACATTTAGTAAGAGAGAAGCACTCGAGTTTATATATGAATAAAAAAAAAGGAAACGATTTTAAAGACACTTATCCAGCAAACAACTCCATTGCCCTTGAAACACATCCGAATGGAAAGAAGCGCCATCTGTTGCACGATAGCGGTAGTAAGCGGATAGCGGTAAGCAAGTGTGCATCTCCTGCGGCAACACGTGTAGTTTTAAATTATCTTTAGCCAGTTTATTAACAATAAGCCTTAAAGTAGTTACAAAACTTAAACTATTAGCTGAAATCTCCTACCACTAGTCTCCTCCATGCTTGTCCGATAAGAAAGCAATTCAGTTTTGGCCTAGGTGTTGGGTGTGTTTGTTTGTTTGCCCGTGTGGCGTGCGTTGTGGTGCGGTGTCTGCTGCTACCATAAGCTTTCCCGCAGCTCGTTAGAAATGCGGTAGGCTGACGAGTAGGCGGACGAGAGCGTCAGTGACACCTTCGTGATGGCAACGAGCAGCAGAATGCCACCGAACGCGAGCAGACTGTGCTTGACCACCTGGTCGCCGAACGGTAGAATCTTTAGGTAGAAGAGGAAGCGCGACAGCAGCGTTGGCGGCAGTCCTGGCATCGTCTGGAGGAGGACCCAAATTTGAAACATGAAAATAAAAACGAGGGCAACGGAAAGAAAACGTTAATGGCGTCACTGTTTGGTCGGGCTAGCGGGTTTTAACACCCAATTTCCGTGACGGTACGGTAGGCGGTTCTGTGTGTGTTTGATTTTGCTGCACAGGAAGGGGAGACTCGCAAGTGGCGCGAGTGCACCTTCACTTGATGAAAAGGGCAATTGTGAGCGAGAAGATGGTTTGGTGGTGGTGGGTAGTAAGCCATGAGTAAAATGTGTATGAGAAACAATGGCAATATATAGCATCTGATGATGTGTGAAGGATGTCTTCATGGTGTTAACACAATACACACACATACACACACAAACCCACACACACACACACACACACACACACACTTATACACTCCTTCGTGCTCTCGCTCTTTCTCTCCGTTTCAAGAGCGGATTTCATGGAACGAAATGTATGAATGAACGGCCGGTTTGGGCCAGGTCAATGATTAGATATGTTATTGCGTAGTAGAGTTAATGGAGAGACGTAGTAGCTGTGCAGCATGCGGTCGGAAACGCAGGATGCAG
>KB687125.1:0-14600 GCA_000349165.1 Anopheles christyi
AATAGCTCCCGGGGCATCATTCCGTCCACCATGTGGTGGACTGTTGGTGGGAAAGGACATTGATTAATTTACTGCCATCGCTCGAGGGGTATGAGATGATTGGAAACTGATTTCCTCTTCACACATCTCTTGTGCCCCTCCGGTCTGGTGCGAATCCACACACACCACACATATACATGCATTGGGGAAAGCGTTGGGTACTGATTTGCCCAAACGCTGACCGGTGGCTCTCCTATTTGCTGGTTCCGTTATCCTTTCACATGTCCTTTTTTATCTCTTTTCGTTTCAGCATGTTCAAATACTGTAGGACGATCCGGACCAACAGATAAAAAAAACCCGAAGAAACCATACAACAAATCTCTGGTGGGTGGTGACAGATTGCTATTTTCCGGACAACGATGTAAGCTAATGCATATAGGGTTGCCGTGCTTTCTTTTCTACAGGGAGGAAACTCAAGTATGATGGGCTTAAAAAAAAGGGTAGCAAATGATGAAATATGACATGTAGAATTTATCCAAATAATATAAAAAATATAAGGAATATTACCACTAACAAAAATTCCAATAACAAATATCAAACCAAACCCTCAACATGGTATTATCCTCCAATATGAATTGCACGCGCAACCTGCACAAAGAGACGCAGCGACATCGGCGTCAATCTTGCGTATACGCTTGCTTGCGAAGGAATTCTACACCACAGCAAGGGTTGCTGCTTGCTTTGCTATTATTATGCTTTTTTTATACATTGTCGGTTTTGAACTCCAAAATCTCTTGCTCTCTAAATGTCAGCTCTCTTTCTATGTTCTGTACTTTACAGGGTTTGCAGGCACACATAATGCGAGAATGTTTTACTTCACAATCATGCTTCTAGTGCTGTTTGTACATTTATAAGATATCGCTCACTATCACTCCCGGAGTCTTTAATTCGGTGTCCAATTGCTAAGATTATAGAAAAATCATTTAGATACTCCTGTTACATATAACTTATCGTTTCATTATTAATCCTGTATTCGGGTCGCGTTAGGTTCTGTTCAATAAAAACCTGTCAAATAAATAATTGTGTTTTGCAGTTTTTGTAAAGAAAATAATGGATTTAAAACAAATCGTTCTAAATTGTCCCCCCAGCTAAAAGCTTCCGGCCCGATACCTTGACTGCAAACATCTTCTTACGAACCCTGCAGCGATACTGCCTGGCTCTCTCGCTTCAAGCGAACACGAACGGGCCCGCTGAAACCCAGTCGTTAGTATACATTTGTCCGTCAGCAACCGCATTGTTCGTTGCGCACATTCGACGAGAAGCGGTGCCTTGTGCAACGTGTTTGAGCTTCGGCAAAGTATTGGAAACGCATTTGTTTGCGAAACAAAACACACGAGGTAAATTTATAGAGTGTACCGATGATATGGTGGCAAGCAGCAAAGTGAAATATTGTTTTTCAATGTGCAAAAAAACGATGTGTCCGTTCCTTAAATGGGGAAAAGGTGATAGTTAATGTTATGAAGTGATGCGGAATTATCGAAACTAATGTGAAAAGTGCAATGAAAGCGTGCGATACACAAAAACCAACAACCGAAAATAAACCGCGCCGTACTGTCCACTGCGTTTTCTGCATACGTGTGAATATGTGTGTGTGTGTGTGTGTTTGCGTGGGGGGAGAATCTTTTTGGGGTGAAAATTGATTTTCCGTCTTATCAGTGACAAACTGTTTGTGGGATGGTGTACATTCTCCCTTTATTTTCCCGCTCTCTTCCGTTTGCTAACTTTGTTCTCACAACACACACAAACGCGCACACTACTTGGCACTGGCACTTCCTTACATTTCGCGTACTGCTGTAAACGTTCAGTTTTGCAAGTTGTGTATGTGTTGAGGTGTGTACGGGTTAATTTTTTTTTAACTAAGAGTGATGAAACTATTTCTTAAGCCACCATTGGGCTCCAATGCTCAATTTTTCCTCCCTACCCCCTCTCCTATCGACTGGTGACACTCCACATTCCCGGTAGCTTTCGAAGGTTCAACGGCATGAGGGACAAACAATTATGAATGAAAAAAGTTTAACCCTCAACCTTCGTTCGCCGCACACTACGCTTGCACTTATGACGCCTCTTCGTAATCGATAAACTTCGGCAGCGGCAGGATTCGTGGTCTAGAAAGTCCTCTTAAGCTCCCTATCGTTCCCGGGACAAAACCGTGCCAATGTGATTTCACCGTTTAGTAACCGGAGAGAGCACAACTGTTTGTGTATGAGAAAGAAAGATAGATAGAGATAGAGAACGAGAGAGATATATATAGAGAGAGAGAGAGAGAGCGTGCGGTGGTTTTTCTTTATCTGTATGCGTGTGTGTGAGTAGCGTGTTTCGGGAAAAAGTTTTTTCGGGCCGCTCGGAACTAGGCGTCACCATCGGCGATGGGAAGGTCAGTACACACTGGCCAATGATTCATAAAATGATCGGTTAGCATAGGTTGGCCTTTATGCAGCCTATTACAATGTGTGAGCAGAATAGGCCATTTTTGAAAACAGTGCAGTTTGTGTTTCTGTGCTTAAAGTTCTTGCAACATATGTTTAAATTTATTTTTTACACGCTGTAAGAAAAGATTAATTTTTACTTTAATTATTATTTATCAGTGGTCGGATAAAAAAGTTGTGACAAATTGATTAAATCGTGTCAACAAGTATCGGTTGTTCAAAACATAATCGCAGTAGGCAACCTAATATATGGTGTCCAGTGATTGTGAATCGCGTCGGCAAAAGGAAATTTGCAAATACTTCCAAATAATTAGTGATCATCGAACGACTTCAAAAAATATAAACAATCTCTTGAATAATGTATTCCCTATTCCTTGTTTTGTGTTATGTTACAAGTTACCAACAAAAAGTGCCTAGTGCAATAACGTTTACAGTTGAAGTTGTTTCCCTTCCAGTTTGAACACCTCCAGAACCTTTTAAGAGAATTCAAAATCGAACAGAAAACTATACAATCCAAGAGAATCTTAAAGTTGTACTTCAATAAACTGCTACAGAAGTGAGATATTACTAAGCAAAGTGATTCTAACGATGTGACTCTCCTTCACGTCCATCAGCTCGGTCCGGTCAAACAGACAACCAAAGTCAGCGCCGTTCTGAGGAAAGCATGCTAACAACGGCCAACCGACGCAACACTGTCCCGCTACGCACATCGGTTCATGCTTTCCGGATGCGCCGCTAAGGCGCCACACCAAACCCTCCCAACCCCCACCCGCCTAACCCTCTCCATAGTGCTGATTCAGCTTCATGTACCACCGGGAAAAGCTTTCGCACCGTACTCGCCACCACGGTGGTAGTGTTGGTGGTGCTAGTGTTTGCTACTGGAGTGCCTATAAATAGTGCATAATTGGTTTAGTTTAGTGCTTCACCGGGTTTCCGGGGGGTGGAAAAGTGGAAAGCGTGGGGTTTTTTTATTTTTAAAACAGCCCTCACCGCTTTTCCATTTCGCCGGACGACGTCAGCGGCGGGCATCATCTGCGCGACACACCGAGAGAGCATGGATTGTTGCAGCAGCAGCAGCAGCAGCAGTAGCAGCTACGCAGACTATAGACAGCACTCGATGAACGGCAACTTCTGCTACCCGTACTCGCCCAACATGCTGCGCAGTGCGTCTCCATATCCGGCCGCGTTGGCGGGTGGTGGTGGTGGTGCCCGATACGGTACGGACTATCGATCCTCCCCGCTGGGCTATCCTGGCCCTCATCCTGGTGGGTACGATGGTTACGACAAGTACTACGGCAGCTATCATCACGGACCGTCAAGCTATCCGGCCGGTTACTATGGTAACTACCCATCGTCCTATCGCGACTATGGCGGCTACACCGGGCACTACTACCACCAATCTCAATCACCGTACGCAAGGGGTGGCGGCCCACCCATGTATGGTGCGACGCCAGCTACGGCCGGTAGCTACCTGTACCCTGGACGCCATTACCCTGGCCCGTCTTCCAACCACCATCCGTTCGCGTCCCGGGAGTCCTACTCCTATCACGCCCAGCGGGAGCACCATCAGCAGCAGCAGTATTCGAGCTTCGCCAACTACACTCACCTGCCACCGTACAGAACTAATGGAACGCATGACCATCCTGGTGGAAAATCGCATCACCAACCAACGCACCAGCAGCAGCAGCAGCAGTACCCAACACACCAAACCTTCACAGCAGGAAGTCACAACGATCGGGGGTTAACGGGTAACAGTAGTGTCGGTGAAGGTCCACCGTCGACTACCAACACCACCACCACCACCACCACCTCGGCAGGTCACCCATCGCCCTCGACTTCATCCCTGTACAGTGCGCCGAATGGTGGGTACTCGTCGCCAAGCTCCGATTACACACTGGCAGCCGCCACCGCCACAGGCCCCCCATCTTCCTCCTATGGCTCGGGCGAAAGTCCACAGCATCCACTAGCCGGAGCGGGAGAGGAACGGGATGCTGCTTCTTCTCGTACACCAACCGCAACACCTACACCATCAACGGCCCTGCTCAGTGCAACAGGTATGTACGCAATCAGCAAACTCTACCCACACGCTCATACATACAGTATCCTCTCCTCTAGCGAATAAGTGTATTCGTGTTCGTGTGTGTGTGTGGGGAGTTTAATATTTGCTCTCCTTTTTTCTTTCGGAGTCAACCCGATTTCCAAGTAGGCAGCCCCATTTTGATGTAAGGGTGAGATAGGCGGTCATAACCCTAACCCCTTTCTCTTGTTGTTATAATTCGCATTTCCTCGTTTTCCTTCCACTGCACAAAAAAAAAACGTAGACCATACCAATACATAGCCACAGCCCGCCAGCCCGTTATCATGGTAACCGTTGACAACCGGCAGTCGGTTCGGTTTTGCTCCGTCGTATTGGTGAGCAGGCAAGTGCGCTCGGTAAAAAAACGAAAACAATGCGCCTCCATCGCTCCAAACCCTGTCTACATGATTCGACAGGCTTGCTGATGGTTTTTTGTTGTATTGGTGAGACCGGTTGAACCATTGGATCCTATCACAAAATCGATAGCATTAACCCAACTCTTTCTCCCTCTATCTCTCTCTCTCTATCGCTCTCGCGCGCGCGCTGTATTTCTGTTCCAACTTTAATAGCGGTAAATAGCGGCAGCTAGTGTGCAGCAGCAAGGCGCGAGCCAGCAATGTGTGTTTTGTGAGTGTGTGTATGTGTGTGTGTGTGTGTGTGTGTGTGTGTGTGTGTGTGTGTGTGTGTGTGTATATATATCGCATCACCAACATGATTCCGATGCTTTAAGTTAATCAGAGGCTTGGCTGGCTGGCCGACTGGCCACAAATGCTTTTGCGCGCCCGTACCATGCCCGTGACGGAGGGCAACTTGGAGCGCCTCCTTGGAGCGTTGCGGAATGGAGCCTGTTTTGTTTTGCATTTTGTCCTGCTCTTGAGTGCGACCAGCAAACCTGGTGCTGCTGCTAGAACCGCGCAACCCTGGAACTTTTGGTACAAAGAAAAAAAGTGGGAAAAAATCAATAGAAACACGCCACACACTCTAGGAGCGACAGGCGTTGGGCGATGGCGAGAATTTGATGGTTTATGTTTTGAGTGTGTGTGTGTTGGTGTCACTTTTTTCCCGCAAACCTTTTTTGTCTCACTCACTCGTAATGTCGTTTATGGTTGTTTCGGTGCTGGTGAAAATTGCAAAGCAGAGCAAAGTTTGGAAAAAGAAGCCCTACAGACGAGAGACCTCTGTCACACAGGGCGCCGATCGAGACAATGTTGCACGTCTACAATTAGATTATCATACCGCGCGCTAGCAAACCGGCTGGCTACTATACAGCCCACTATTAGTGGCCTCACTAGATCGAGAGGTACGAATCGGATTTGGTACGGGTCCGAAAATTGCATTCAAAGTTGCATTGATCGCGTAAAGAGCACGTGAAGAATGTAGAATGAGGCGTCTTAGGCAGTGACAGTTTGCTGGTGATGAATTGAAATACTTTTTCAGCATATTGAAGTAAGCCCAGCAAGATCTGGTTGCAGTCTCAAGAGAATTTGTTCTTCTTCCTTCAACTCCAAAACAAATTCCCATTGCATTCGAATCGATTCAATTGTTGCCAAGTCCCGAACACATTGAAGGCATTTTTTTTCTTCTGTCCATGCTGCTTTCTTTATCGTTAACATCTCCCCCATTTCATGTACTATGTACAAATCTTGTGAGTTCATCTTATATTCCCACCCACACTCTTTCATTCGATCTCCTAAAGCCCATATGTCCCAGATCTCGAGGAAAAAGTATCTCAACTCACAGCGACCCCCGGTGGGCGGGAGAGGCAACAATCTCCCAATACCCGGTGGCCACCCAGTTTCCAAAAAGCCACCCAGTGAAGGTTGTCCTCCTATGTACTCCGTCACATCAGCAGCAGCGTTAGCGCCAGCATTTTCTTCCGCCGACTTCACCTTCATCTAACCGGCGCGAACCCTTTCACATATACCGACCGGATGGATGGAGAGATGGTGGGCGAATTTTTGCCATCACCAAAGACTCACCCCACGCATACCTCAAAACGGAAATGTCGAAACACTCTTTCTTTTTCTTCTTTTACTCTTGTTGTGCTCACTTTTCATGAAAACGGTTCCTTTTTTATCTTTCTTTTCTTGTTCGGATCTTTTCTTCTCTCCGCGTGTACTCTGCATCATCAACCTCATCTATGTGTTTGTATGGACGACCAGCAGCATCAGCAGAGTTCCCGCACGGCACAAAGGACACCCGTATGCGAAAGCCCAAGGAGCGCAAGCTGCAACGCAATGGAAGCGGTGGTGGAGGTGACCATGGCAGCCGACCCGGTAGCCCTTCAGTAGCAACCGTGAATGGGTTAAGCGGGAGCAATGGTGCAGCGGCAGCAGCGACAAGGATGAAATCACTGGATGCACTTACAGTAAGTATATGCTGACGGGGTGCATGGGTGAATGTCGTGAGATGCAGATTGCACACCACTAGCAGAGCGGGAGCGGCTGCTCGGTTTTTTTTTTCACTCTATGCTTCTCTCCCTCTGTTGTGCATCGTGAGTGCACTTTGTGCTTGCATTTTTATGTTCCACCATTAGCTGGGGGTTTCTTTTTGTACATCATCACCTGAACCCTGTTAATGCGTACCACACAAGGAGGTTGGAGTGAATGGTGATGTTGGAGGGACTTTGTGCACCGTCCCCGGAATCCCTTCCATAAACGGTGGAAGTGGAGAACGTTGTCAAATATTGATTTATTTTCAACAAGTCTGCACAGCGCGCCACTTCGTTGTCCTTTTTGGTCGGCTCGTGTTCGCACGTCACTGATTGCCCGCGAGGTGGAAGTGTCTTGCGTGTAAGAGAGGTGGTACATTGATTTGGGTATGTTAGGAATAAGTTTAAGATGACTTCATATTGCTTAAATGTACGGCTATAGTATGTTGTTTGTACCGGTACTATTTATTTTTCATTTATGGTGTGACTCATTAACATTTCATTTTGAAAAATCGTGTAATAATGATTCGCCAAGTCAAAGATGATCCATTCGAATCGCAGAGCATTAGTAACAAAAATAATATCTTTATATTATTGAAAAACCATATCATAGTATCAACAATTTATCAAATTAAATCCAATTAGAATTCAGTAGTTGGTCGGTTGGTTGGTGGTTTTAACTGGAATGATGTTTAGTTGGATGTACGATAGGTAGTTGACATATTCACATAAAATTCTGATTGCATTCATTCATTCTTATACATATTTTCACAGAATCATAAGTCTGATTATGAATCACATTTTGACTTAAAAATCAAAAGCAAAAATTTGGTTTGTTTGGTTACGTTAAGGAAAAAAAGAAACTAAAAAAGAAAGGATTGAGCTTGAACGGCCATCCAGCTTTGATTAAAATATTACATTTGATTTGCCAGCACCCAACGCCCCACGAAACGATATCAACTGTGTTCGCGTGGTCCCATGACAAGCGTACACCGTTTTTTTTTTTCGTTCCATACTGTTCATTGATCGATATTCGAACAAGCGGCACATGATCGATTAAACGCCTCGAGCACAATACTCCAATGTGAAGGCTTCCAGCGAAAACACCTCCACCCTTTTTAGGGTTGTAACTGAGCGCCTCATTGAATAGGTTTAACTCATTCCCGGAACCAGATTTCGTAAAGCGTTACCTTCTTACATTCGGACGCCAGCTTTTGAAGCTGCAGTGTACCAGATCGAAGCTTAATTCCCAACACAAATGTAAATCTGCAAATGCATCCCTCTTTACTCTTTTTGTTTCCCCTTTCTTGTTGCATATTATGCACAATGCATTTAGGTACGGGTGCAATAAGCCATCCCCTAAAAAAAACAAACCCAGGAAGTGCATTTCCTTATGTACATTGTACGCGTGCTTCACTCGCGAATTTGGTGTGTCCGGAAACGGCAAGAGCTACAAGGGAGAATGTACAACCGGCAAAGCTTCCATGGCAACGGGACACTAACACCACTGCAAAAAAGAACTCTCAAACATACTCACACAGGCACTTTCTCTCCATTTCCTGCCAAGATTCAGATGGGTGAAAGCGGGAAAATCCCTGCTATTCTCTTTCATTTCCACTCTCTTTCCACTGCCATCTGTCCATTTTTCCTGCAACGATCGATCCTGTTTCCTTCACACACACACACACACACACACACACACACACACACACACAGAAAAACATGCTCCTGTGCACAACCTCCTCACGCTGTTCACTGTGTGAGTGTTTTCCTCCTCATTGTCGTTGTCGGATCGGTTTCGGCGAACCATTATCGATCCTGCGCAGTAAAAATGGGCCAAACCAGCATGCTGCCACGCCGCTGCCGGTACACAGCGAGTGAGTGGGAAGCTTTCCAAAGGAAAGTCAACCTCTCGATGGAACGCAGGAGGCCGGCGGGGGAGTGGTTCGGGAACTGTTGTCCTTTTTTGTCCCTCCCATCGTGTCGTGTTGCGGTGGTGTTGGTGTGGTTGAGGTTGCTTTTCCGCAGTACAGTTGATATGTACGTTTCCAGGCGCAAATGCTCTTAGCTGCCGAGCTCGAGCAGTAATCGCCTTCCAATTCGGACGACCAGCATCGGACGGATCGATCCAGCCATGCCTGCACAAGCCAACAGGCACGGTTTTCTCGAACGGCGCAAGGTTTTCGGTCCCGGATCGATCGAGCTAACACGCTCGCGCTCCCCGGAGTGGAAAGGGCGGATGTTGTTTCGTGCGTAGGTTTTTGGCGTTCTCGTCCTGCCCACACGGTCGCGGCCTGGCCTAGCCTAGCCTAGCACACAACGTTGTTGTATGGCGCCTTTTGGTTAAGCTTTACATGCAATTATTGGTAGCGGGATAGCCGTATCCTTGGCCGCTCCTGTCGGGGCCGTCAAATGAACGGATAAAGGCTTGAGCCTTTCTTCGGGGAACACACTACGCTCTCGATCGATCGATTCGAAAGAGTTAAGAAAGGCGCTACTTTTGCGTCGAAAAGTAGTGTAGCGAGAATTGGCCAATTCCTAGCGCCTCGCATCGACCCAACAACAACAACTCCTGTTTTGGTGGTAGGATAATTTAATCGATCGACTAAGCCACTGACGTGTTAGGTTTATCATAGGTGTGGTAAAAAGAGGTGTCGAATCTATTGCCCTGTTATTCATACATTTTTAAGAGGATGTAAAACAATTCCTATTTTGTTGTCAAATGTATTCGATTTGAAGGACTGCATATGGCTTACTGTGTAATTGAAAAACTGATCAGTATCAGAACAACACTATCTAAACATTCTCGAGAAAAGGATCACGTTAGTTAGAATTTTTTTACGTTCAATGCATTCAAAGTAAAAAGAGTTAACAAAATAAAATAACAATTGTGTGTACAAGCTCATTTTATGTAATTAGAATTGTTCAATTCTAACCCATTAAAATAAATGCTATGTTTCCCTTCAAAGTTGAAAATCCAACGAATTGAAGGCTATTGTAAATCTAGTGTTGAGGAATCTTTCTGACATGGCTTTTTTTAAGGGCTGGAGCAAAAGCATTCGCAAAAATAAAATCAACAAAATTACCAAAAACAACGAAAAAGAAACCACGCTTATATAAAAGTCCTAAAAACCCTGCAATAACGAAAGCGAATGCGTTCGAACAATTTGTTCATATGATTGCTCTGGAAAAAAAAGTTACAGCAGCGATAACGTGCATTAGCAGTAAAACGATGCTAAGGGAAAACTGTGAGCAACCACTGTGACCCGAGAGCATTTCTAAAACAAACAAATGGCAGCTTTGCTCGCATATTCTCCCCGCTTCGTAGAAAATTCTCTTAATGCTCTCGTTTTATGTGACACGTTCTGCTGTGTTATGCTTCATTCCCCCTCCCCAAATGATGCCTGTTTGTAAATACCCAAAGATGGATCAACTTCACGCAACACTTGTTGCTTCTACTATCGTGTACGGCGAGCATGTCTGGTGGAAAACACTGCGCGAGAGCGAGAGCGAGAGACAGCCTTCGGCAGCAATATTGAATAAGGAGAGTAAATAAATGCACAAAAAAGATGCAAATTATATACCGCATGCTGTACCGCGGGTGGGGGGGCGAATATTTACATATTAATCAGTTGTGTTGTGTTGCTGAACATGCTTCATCTTGTCCTGCAATGATATTTTCAAAAAAATGCCAATATTTTTTATTTGTTTTTGTTTTTTTAGAATATGTGCTGGCCAGAAGAAGATCAGTTTCCTGGACGAATGCGAAAATACTCAACCGCGAATGGGTTGAAAAGTAGAGAAGGAAACAACAGTAGAAAGGTATGTTATTTCTGAAAATACTAATCAAAGTAAAAACATAATTGTACTTAGTGCATACCTTCGGGCGCTTTGCCAAACTAAAGGGAAATGTTGACATTTGTCAGCGTTTTAAAAGGTACAAGGGAAGATTTGAATGGCCCTTTAAATCAAATCATAAATCAATGTTCAATGAATCAATAGAATTATTCAACAACAAAATATCATTACCTGTGCACCCCAATCGCCCCTCACTTACAACCAATTTCACTTCCTGCCACAGGAAAGCAACGAATTGGAGGGTGGTCCAGCAGCATCACCCAGCCGAACGGCTGGCCCCACAAAACGCACGAAAAAGCAAACCAGCAAGCAGGCGAAGGAAACGAAATCAACGTCCGCCGAGAGTAGGGATAAACAAACGAACGGAACCACTCCGACGACACCACCGGTAGAAAACAAGGTAGAAAGCGTAAAACCCGCGCTATTACTATTGATACACGTATATTGATTTTAAATTCACTGCTGACACTTTTAGAACGTCACACCGCTACCAGGCTTCCAGCAAGCGTTCGGTTCGACGGAGATTGGCAAATTCTCGGAAGTGTTCTTCAACAGCAGTCCATCGTCAGCGAACCACAGTACACCACCATCACCGCACCATCATCATCATCATCATCACCATCCGCTGCAACTCCAACCGGAGCATCATCAACAGGGCCCGGTGGCTAACCAGCGGCAGGGCCAGCAGGTTGGGTCTCATCAAGCACAGCACGGCACAACAGCAACAACAACCATGCAGCAGCTTGTCATGGAATCACTCAATACGTACGAATCCGATGTGGATACGCTAAGCCCACAGCCCTGGGATTCGCATGGTACGGTGGACACGTACGACGGTGCAACTGGCAGCACCGGTTACGGTCTGCAGATCGGCTCCAGCAACTTTCATCCGTCGTACTACGAATCGTCATCCTACTCCGATCATGCCGTCGATTCGCCGCTGGGCAACTACTTCAGCGAAATGACATGCAACGAGTTTGTGAACTAGAGACAAGTGAAGATTACTGGCATGGCTAGATAGTTGGGATGGCTAGGGACTTTCGCTTAAGGACATCCAAAGGAACTGTTAGGTGAAAAAACAAAGAAGCAGAGAAAGCAAATACTCTCACAAACCTCCCCTCCTGTAAAGGTGTAATTCAAACTAACAAACAAAAAGTCGTTTTAATGGCCAAAGGCAAAACTGAGCTCGCAAAGAGTTGTGAAAATGGAGGAAAAATTAAAAATTTAAAAGAAAATATTCTGCAACTGTGGTAAGTGCCGTTACCAAGTTCAGCAGCAGTTGCCTAGTCATGTAAAATATAACTCAAATTCCCCTTCCCTCCCCTTAAGGCTCCAAATTGATAAATGTTTTAAAAGAGATCGATCGATGTAGAACAAAGATGTAAAAGAAACTGCAGAGTGAAATGATGCAAAGCCAAAGTTAGTTAAAGTTCATGCGTAAGCTGTATTACCTAAAACCTATCTGTGTAAGACATCGTATCGCGTTTTTGATTTTTTGTACATAGAAAAAGTGAGCTATCCGTCAAAACTCGACACACATTCCGTAGCTAATTTTAACCTTAAAGTAACGCGTTACGCTTTGAAAACGTTCCCTGAAATGTTGCCCGTCAGCTAGGCACAACAGGTGCAAACGAGAGCTATGAAACGTCCCACTTTTTCGGACTCACCAATGTCGGTCAGGTGAGTCTCTCCCATTATCTGGCTCTCACGGGTTCTTTCCTGTGTTAAATATCACGTTACTGAAAGCACAACGATCATCGTCAACCAATCGAAGCACAGAAAGCAAAACATAAAAATAAGATCAAAGCAAAAAATGCAGGCGATTCGTAGGCCACGGGAGAACAACTAACAAAACAAAATTGGAAAACTCCATACATTCATAAAATGCCAATTAAAAAGTCCTAAAAATGCGTAAGGATATATTCAGCTGCTTAAGTGAGGACCGAAAGAGGACGGTAGCATTTTAACTCGCAAAAAAAAAACACACACACAGTCCCACAACCAAAAACCATCCTCCATTGCGTAGACCTTAAAACTGAAACTGGTTTAGAGAGATACTTCCAATGGACACAGGTATAATTATTATTCAATGTTGGTTTCCCTTGCCACACTCAGAAGGAGTATACCAAAAACAAAAACAAAAAACATCCCGATCTATAACCGGAATAAAGAGGGAAATCTCTTATGCCTAGGTCGAAATCCGTTTCAAAGCACCTTGTATTCCATAGTAGAAGGAAAAAAAACCCAAAATTAAAGACATACAAAGAATCTAAACGGTGCCTTACTGAACAAGTCAACTTACGTCTTTATACAAAAATGAGAGCTACATACGCGGATACAGCCTGGTTTAGGTTTTGGGTTTCGCTAGTATATATTTTTTTTAGGTATTCACGTTCCCACCGGGTGGGACCCGCCCAAAAGCAAAGCAAAGGAAACCCGTTCAACTTCCGTTAGAGGACTTCTCTTCCACTCAGTTTAATTATGAGTGAGTTCACATTTAGTATTTTATAGCGTGTAACACGCATCATACCAAAGGCGATATGTATACATTAGCGGAATTTTTTGAATGTTTTTAACCAACAAACCCCCGGATACCCCGATGATCGGTTGATGGTGTTTTCGTACACAAACACAAAAGGGAAAGGGAAGAAATACGAAAGCAAAATCTCATATGTTTTTAGAAGGTGTTAGATACAAAATCGTACGCTGTCTTGTTACGGTTTATGGGAAGATCTCATTAAAATAAGGAAAAACGGAAAATCAAAGGTGAAGCAGATCGTTCAATAGTGGATCATTTTGCGTTTGTTTTTTTTTTTGTATTAACCATGGATGTGAGAGAAAAATCAAAAACTGCATGTTCTCGAATGGGTATGCGTGTGTGTGTACGTGTTGAAGACGAAAAATACAGGCAAAACATATTAATCCAATTTTTGAATACTAATACCTACAACTATGCATGTATTGAAATGAATAAAAAAGGCCAATGATCTGTTAAGACAAAAGAAAAGAAAAAAAGAATTTACTCTCGAAACATTAACACAAATTAAAACGATAATACTAAAAACGTGCGAAAACTTACCATTTAAAAAAAGTAAAACAAATTTTAAACTTCTTACAACAGAAAAAAGAGGAAGACAAATGTTAAAGGATAAGCAACGTTTCAAACATAAACACCGTTCCGAAGCGGATACAACCTGTTTTTTTTCTTCTATGTGATAACATATTTCCCAATCAACCCTGTTTGGCCAATTGACGCAACAACCAAAAAATGGAAAACTCCTTATCCCTTTCCCCATCCATTGTCCAAGGAACAGCCCAACAGAATTACTTATTAACAAGCCCTTCAAAGCCTAGGATAAATATATTAGCAAAAAGGAAAAGCTCCCACACCAACAAACATGGGGCGCATTTATGTTGTGATTTTGTTTGAAAATCAGGGTAATTGCGTTAAAAGCGCACTAATGGAAAAAATGGCAGAGTATGAGGGGAGAGATTGTTTTTTTAATTACACACATTGCGCCATTCCCAGTAAGCGTAGCGCACGCGTAAGGCACGCGTAATTATTGATGTAAAAACAAAAGGGTGAGGACGAATATGAAACAAAGAAACAAGTGCAAAGTCAACCAAATTCATTAAACGCGCGTTTAAGTAACGTAAGTATGGTACATAAATTACATGTGGAAGCAGGAAAAGAAAGCCACATGAAAATGTCATTACAACAACAAGATATATTAAACAAAAACCATTCAATCAAAATCTAGTTAATTGA